>JABUIW010000245.1:2484510-2681188 GCA_013363375.1 Menidia beryllina | reverse complement strand
TTTTTTTTTTTTTTTTTTTTTTTTTTTTTTTTTAGGACAGCATTGACAGGATGTGTGCAGGCTTGTGTTTTTAAAATAGATGTCCTGCTTTGGATATTTAAATAGAACATGACATATTCTAGATACCACTCTGTGTCTGTGATATTGTAACTGCGTTTCTTCTATGCAAACAATAGATAACCATCTGACTGACCGATGGCCTCAAAACGCCACAGAAAATGAAATCTTTGGGGATAATGAGCTGCATGTTGGGCTGCTGTTTCTATGCGTGGTGTTTAAGATTGGGAGCTTTAGCATGTGTGCCTGCATGAATTTGTCAGAGGAGGATGATCTGGGGGCAAAAGAGTGTTTTACCTGCAGAGTTCTGCCAATTACCACTTAAAACCTGAGGTCACGAGAGAAGACAGAAAATATTCTCCCCCTTTAATCCACCATCACTGCCTGCCCGCTGCAGTCTCTTTATTATTCGCAACTCCACGTAAGACCAACAATTAGCACGACATGGAATATGCATCCCCATTGTGCATCCAGTAAGTGACCAACAAAAGGGCAATGCTTGCCTGAGGAACATCAAATCCATCAGAACAATTTAATTCCCTCTCCAGGCTTTGATTAATGCTGTAATATTCAGATCTGCAAGCTTTTTCCAACGAAAATAATCCCCTCATCCTTACAACTGCTTTGATGTAACTCTCTACCTTTGGCTCATTTAGTATGCCACAAACCATAAATATGCTAATCGTCCCCGCCTCATCTCTGCACTGTTTGCCTTCAGACAGCGCCCACTCGTTCCCCGCTCTGTATGCAAGGCGAGCCTCGCCTCAATCCCTCGCTGGTCTCCCCGCTGTATGAAGGGGCGCACTGTAGCAGCAGCACGGCTGACGCGGGTTTCAGTCCAGAGGAGAGTTAGACCGCGGTGATTCTGTTTCAGGGGAAATCAGGTGCTGTGCGCTTCAGACAAGCTGCCATTTTACTGTAGAGCAAGCCCAGCTACACGGTTAGGATGCATTTCCTCACTTTGCTCCCCACACAGGTGCCTCTTGATTCTGATCCGCTAACACACTGATGCCCTGCAAAGCCATGCATCTACATAAAGTTAGCATTTCAAATTACAGCTGTCGCACCGGCTCACATTTGTGAACCCTTAATGCAAAAGGTGGCTGCTCCACACCCATTCTGTAAAGCCTCTCTCCTTCTCTCCTTATTCTGGTCTTGCACTCTCACTCATGAACCATTAGAGCTTTGTCTACATGTTCCAAAACGCGTACTCAGACACTTATAATGTTCGTTTTAGATTTTCATGCTGTGTAATTCTGTCATGTCAGATGAATGCTGCCCCAGCGAACAGCCTTAGGATGCATTACAATCCCACAATTCACAACCCCGCATTGTGACGCTTTTACGATTTGGACGAGTGAAAAGATGTGTACGACAAGACTTCTGGTGAGACATAACAAAACCCACCACAAACAGCAGCAGCTTGTGGCCCCTTTGGGAAGCTTTTATTACTGTAAACTAATGTGACAATTTGCAGTCTTCTTTAGTCGTGAGCTCAGGATGGAGCAGCAACAATAGTGTTGGAGGGAAGTCTGTTTACCGGCAGAACTGTTCCTCATCATGGACAGATCATGTGTTGTGAGCAAAGCTCTTTATTGTGTCACATGTGAAACTGATGCATTTTGCCCAGGCCTTTCTCAGGTACATTATCAGCAATCCACCAACCTTGAGTGTCCTTTTTTTCCTGAGTGTTTGTACCGGATGGACGAGGCTTTAGCCACTGGCTGGTGACCTGGAGAGTGTCAGTGGGATGGGTCTGGGTTTCCCTCCTGATCCAGCGTCCTAACCCGATCTCAGATGCATTCAAAGCGATGAGTGGATACGAAAGGGTTGTATCCAGTTTCGGTGTAAATTGAAAAAATGGAACACACAGAAAGGGAAATGAATGCTGCTCAAATTGAGTACAGGGCTCCCACTCCTATACCCCTATACAAGAATCACTGAGTCACTCATTTGAGGAAACACTTTTTACATTTATTCTCAGTTATTTAGGTCGCAGAAAAGAGGAAAGCTTAACCAAAGCAATCTCAACTAGAAGATTGCTGAATCTTTCTGATTGTTTGGGGATCACATGCCATCCGAGATGCCTCCTCAGTGTGAGAAACCTCAGCAGAGGGATGCACTTTCAAAACTCAGTGAAAACATTGCATAATTGAAAAATTTAACTTGCATAATTGAAAACCGGTATCTAAATGTTGAATGTGGCTTTAAGAAAGAGCTTGTGTCAAACAAAAGACTGAACAGAACTTGAGAGAGAACTTGGGAGTCTTTGCAGTGGAACAGTACACATCCTGTCTGTTGTTTGGCTTTGCTGCCGCTTTGGGAGATTCTCCAGAGTTCAGTCCTTCTGAGTGCGGGTGGCTTTTTCTCTACTTCTGACCCAAAAACCCTCAGTATGCCTTAGTTTAAGAAATCTGAACAATACTTCTTGTTAGTAGCACAAACTTTCTTAAACTTTAGTGTCTTCAGGGTTTTTTATTTGTATGGCAACATTGTTTGAATCGTCCAGAGAGGTTACTTCTCTATTTTTAAATGCAGAGATCTGTACTATTGATTTATTTGGCAAATTTACATCCCAATAGTTGTACAAACACACTGGATGTTTGTAGCACCAGGAAAATAAAATGGGAAGATTTTTTTCTGACTAGAAATATTATCGAACTGTGTACACTTTCCTTTTTTTCCGTACTGCTCCCCTGCTGCTGCACTTTGTCATTCTGGTCTTTTCTTCCCCACTTCGTCAATCCCTTTGTCTTGCACCTTACTGTACTCACACCGTGTTCTTTGCCACTTTTCTTCCTCGAGCTCTCGCCTCTGGCACTCCTTTTGAGGTGAGCACCAGTAAACGGGCTTGGTGCAGCGTCCACATGTAATTTTTATGGCCACGCCCGGCATGCTGAAATCTCAGGTTGAATTATGCATGAAGGATGAGTGGGAGGAAAAAGCGAGAGGAAGTGAGGGAGCGCACAAAAGTGTAAAACGGAAAAGAAAGCAGAGTCCAAAAGATATCTCTTTATAAAGAATCATTGAGGACAAACAATACGGCGAAAGAGTAAAGCTGAGTTATAGGGGCAAGAGCAATAGCTGGATGGAGGAATAATCACGGCTTATGGTAGAGGAGAGGGTGACCTCTCACCTCCACCCATCAAGCTTTTATATTCTCTCAGCCCCTGATCTAACTTCACCCTCAAATCAACTGCCTCTGTCTCTGCAGGGTTTCTTCTCCTCGCTGACTTGGTGTTTCATCACCTCCCTTCCTCCATCATTATCGCTCATTTACATGCCTTCTCATTATTTTCACCCTTTTCATCTGCATGCTTGCTTCTTCTTTTGTCTTCCAAGTCCCACACATGTGATCTATTACCTTTTAAGGTTAGATTGTGTGGAAATTGCGGGAGGGGGAAAAAAAAAAAAACCCAAAACTAATTTAGAAAAATTAACACTCACCAGTTCACAGAACTATTTTCAAGCTTGGGTCTCGCAAAGGCCCGGTAGCTTGAGGGTTTAACACTGTGTGCTAGCAGTTAGCAGACTCTTTTGACAGATCTGCTGTTCCAGGAATCTGTAGGAGGCTCTCTCTCATTTTAGGAGTCGTTGCCTCGATTAACCCTTTGCCTTCACATATTTTCAGCTTTGTCTCTTAACACTCCATTTCTCAACCCCCTTGCGTTCTCTTTTCTTGATGTTGTTGTTGTTGTTGTTCTGGATTGCTAAATCTATAACTACTGCCCTCTTCTGTAGTTTGTTGAGCACCACAATTTATGGTTGGATGCCATCATTATTAAATGTGCTCTGGAAGTCCCACAGGACTGTGGAACATCCAACCCAGGCTGCTCTGATGTGTTGCTCCATGCTGATTTTTAAAGCGGCCATCTGAAGACATGCCATGTCCATGATTGTTCCTCCTCTTTGTCCTCCTCCCAGAATATAAATGTGTTGTAAGACCTGCATAAATAGGTCAAATTTGAACCAAAAGAAAAGGCTAAAGTACAACATGACAGTTGTTAATGTTGTTTTTGCTTTGATCGAACAATGTGAGCCTGCCCATGCCCACAGTGGCACCCCTATTTAAAAAAATAAATAAATAAATAGTTCTACTCACATCTCTGAGATGGCTTTCCTTTAAAATGGGCCGAACAGAAAGTCTGGCATTCTACATTTAAAACTATTAGTGTTACAATTGTGAGTGGTTGCGGAAGGCGTTGCTCTTTGAAGTCAGCAGAGTTTCATCATCATCTTCATCATGGCTGTCTGTCAGATGTGATTCACGATGACTCACACCCACACAGCCCGATTTGATGTCGAGTCCTCGGCCCTCCTGATCCCGCTTTAAGAGCTGAAGATGAGTTGAGAGGTTATCTGAGGAGGAAAAACCTTGAGGCTTTGGTATTTTGGTTTATTTTTTATATTTCGACGCAACGCGAGTGATAATTAGGATGACATTTAGAAAAGCTTTGATGTGTTTCCTCTTGTCTGTAAGGGAATGCCAAGAGTGGAGCACATGAAGTGTTTCCTGTCTATAGTATTTGTACTTTTCTCGAGTTTGTCAAAATGCCTTGCAGTCATTACAGTTAAGTCAGTTTTATTGGACTGATTTATGGGACATTAGCATACATAACAAACACCTCCATCTGCTATGTTAATGGCTTTAATATTTTTTTTATTAAATATGTAAAACCCCCTCAATATTTTAATAAGGGACTTCAAGATATGGTAATTAAGGATATTAGGAATATAATAACAGTCTTGATTAGAAGAAAAAAAACAACAACTTTATAAGTTATACCTACCTTCTTATATTAGACTGCTCCTTTCAGGGTTTTTTGGGAAGATGAATCAGTCACTATGATTGTTTAAATTTACAGAGGAGAAAAGTGATTGAGAACCAATGCTGGCTGATCAGAGAACCCACCCTGAATCAGATTAGGAAGTTGATTGATGAATAATCAGAGCAACCTTGACCTACTTTTTAATCATGGTATATTCCTCTGTTTCAGTTTGAGCTGTATGAGAAGAGAAAATGTTGCTAGAAGAAAGGTAGCTGAATTTACCGGGACACACCACACACATGCCTGCATCTATATAGAAGTGTCAACATAACAAGAGGGGTATTGGAGCAGAGATGGAGACACAGACGGTAGAGAATGAAACTGAAACCTGCAGCAACAGGCTGCCAATAATGGTGTAAGAAGGGAAAATTTGATAAAATGGCAGGATACAATAAGTTTGTCAATGAAATAGAGAAGTGATGACTTTGAAAGTAACAGATAAATTGAAAATTCTGCAGTGCAGTAGAATCGAATTGTGTGTTCGCCTCACCTACACTGACATGAATGAATGAGAAGGGAGGCGTGCTTCTCAGTAGTTCCGCTCTATTCATACAGATATCACCGCTGTTAAATGTTTCTACAATGTCTTCTGCATCAGAAAATTGTGACATTGTTGCTGTCGGTTGCCAGTGCTATTAGAGTGAACCCATCTCTTTGGGACAGCATCAGTAGTTTTGAGTAAAATATATTGCTGTTGGACCACAGCCATTGAGGTTCTAACTGCTGCATCTATTAAATGGCAGTTTTCTGACTTGATCTCCCTCAAGCAGTCATTTTTTAAGCAAATATCACTTTTTAGGTACATTTAATGGATAAATGGAATATTCTTGTAACGGCATTCATGAATGTCATTGTGACCCACTTTTGAATTTTGTGTTCAAAGAAGAGTCTTATGTGGCTTTAGCTCCAGTAGTCTCACAGTGTGCCTTTTTCCCTTCAAAAGTTCAATATAGAAAAGGTTCAATACCTAGAGCAAAATATTAGATATAAGCAGATATAAGTGGGGGATCATCGTCTTGAAAGGAAAAAAAAAGTGCCCCTTTCTTTAGTTTTGAGCTGTAATTGTTTGTTTGTCCGTACTCTGTTAGGCATTTATGACATTTGAGACGATGTCCTTACAGGCTGCACGCTGTCAGCTCCTCACTGTTGACATTTAAAAAAAAATCTCAGTCTCAAACCCACCGAGGTACCAACACCCCCTGTAGGCCCTTTTACACGTGTTTCCTGAGTTGGTTGTCGGTTGCAAAAATCTCTGGTGTACTTTAGCCTTTCCTTTTGTCAACCTTGACCTTCAAAGGCCATCGTCCACATTTTCGACTCCCTGCTAAACACTTGCCTCAACATCCTTTTTACACCTGCCCAGGTGTCTCTAGAGTTGTTCAGTTGGAATTGCATGTTCTTTGCTTCCACTTGAAACTGCTTTTCTCTAAAACTGCTTGTAGATTCAACATGCAATTTGCAGGACTATGAACACAAATGTCATGGCACCAGTGGCCGAAATTTGTAATTCTCAGTTGAATCTATAAAGTTAAGATTCTTAGGGGAGCAAACTCTGTTTTAGGACGTTATTGGGTTGATTCTGAGACTAATCTAGTGCTCCACAGTTTGTCCTGCACCAGACATATCTAGCACTTTGTAATGTGCTAAATTGCAATTTGCTGTTGATTTGTTTTGTGCCGCATTCTGTACCTTACTGATTTTCTCTAACCAAAAAATTAGATTGACCTTGGAAAAATCCACAAATGTCTCTGTGGAATACAAATGACCACATTAACTACCTAGTCGTGACAAAATTGACCAAAAATAATTGTTATGGCATATCTCCCTAATTGTCTATTTTTTTTTTCTTCTGATATGCAGAGCAACACTTTCAAATGTTATATTTGTCAGAATTACCTGCATGCCTAAAAGAGCTGAACTAATGCCTTGATAACCAATACAGAAAATATACCAAAAGGAAAATGCACTAATTTGGTCTCAAACGGATGGTTGGTTTTGGATAAAGCAGCGAAACATTACTTGGACTGATTTATTTGCTCAGAAAATGGACTTTTGAATAGTCATGTGAGGCCATCACATGTTGCAGTGTGATTTTAATTTTAATTTACTGATTAATTATTTACAAAAAAGCTCTTATTCCTGAATTAATCTTCATAGATGGATCTATTAATTGTATGATTACAGCTCAGCAAACATTAATATGTGGATGTGGACTGACCTCTTACCCAGCTGCTTGTAGTGTCCATGATATAATGAACTCAATTGAGTTGTGTAATCCTCTGCAAACAATTGACATTTTTCTCTATTGTTGGCCTGTTGGCTAACTAAGCCTGTGACTCATAATACCTGTTGGGAGGTGAGTTCAAAAGCCTTTGGGAGTACTTACCTCTGCTCAACTCCATAAAAAGCAGCTTTGCAACAATACATAAAACTCTCAGAGCATGTTTGACTCACCGTCTCAGAGGGGGATTTAACGGCTAAGACAAGACAAGTCTTTCCTCCTCCAACTGAGCTCCATCCAAGTGGAGCTGGACACCTGCCAAGTTTTACGCATGGAAACTGTTTATTTTCACATGAACATATTAGCTCATATTACTCATGCACACTGCTGTAGACAAAAGGCAAATCTCTTGAGTCATTTTCTCGAGACTTTTAGAACTTTAGAAACTTATCTAATCTCTTATGTGGAAAAGATGAAACACGGCAGATTTATTTAGGACTAACTAAAAGACCGTCTGTTAGCCTAAAGATAATAGGAAGCGTAGAATTTGGACAATGTGTCCGTCAGTGCCTTGAATATTAAGGAATAAGGCGTAACATTTACAGGCAAAAACAGAGTAAAATGAGTTCGAGACGATGTAGAGAAATGAGCTAGTGAATTAAATTAACTTTGGATTGGGGATTTCAATGTAATTGCGAGATGGCTTAAACCTCCTATTTTAGACGACTTAAATCTCCTGTGTTTGAGATATGAACGCTTGCCTTCAAAAGACAGAGAGTCGTGCTTTGAACTCTTGCGTGTCCCAGAGGGCCCGCTGTGCTCGCCTGCGGGGGGGCAGTCTGTGTTCCAGAGGGAAGCACTTGGATTTGTGGGTGTCGCTTGCTCTGTCCTCCTGTTGCTCTGCTGCACTTATCGCTGGTCAGGAGTGCGCCGGTGGGTCAGATTTTGGGCAAAACGGCTGTCGGGTGTTATGTTCAATAATTAATTGGCTGTGTCGTGGTTGGTCAGCTGCAAATGTGTCCCTCTGCAACACTGTTAAACTAAAGCCAGCCGTCTTTTTTTCAGCTTCTCGCGTCCCAGCGATTCCACGTCGTTGGGTTCTTGTGGATGTTTTTTTTAACTGTGTGCTTATTATCAGTGACACATGATTACGGCAACATTGAGAATGAGTTTATTTGCATCGTCTGTATCCATGTGCTAATTATCCATCTGCTAGTATGTCGAATCTTCATTAGGAATCTGATTGTGTGCTTAAAATGATTAAACGAATAAAATAAACACCTTGACTTCCAGACATAGACTTCACACTTGCTCTGTGTTTGTGTGAGATGAATAACACTTGTTTGGAAATGTTTATAGGCCATTATTGTTTACATCTGCCAGTTTGTGGGGCTGGCATTAGCAAGTGTAGCACAGTGTTTTTTACTAGTGTGTTCTGATTTTCAATGGTTGCTGGAGAAAATATAATTTTTTTCCCTCTGCAGATGGCTG
This sequence comes from Menidia beryllina, assembly GCA_013363375.1. Classification (NCBI taxonomy): domain Eukaryota; kingdom Metazoa; phylum Chordata; class Actinopteri; order Atheriniformes; family Atherinopsidae; genus Menidia; species Menidia beryllina. Next base: position 2,672,590 of record JABUIW010000245.1, on the reverse strand, counting down.
TTTCTTTGACAGTTGCTTTCAGCCTTTCTGGATTTTGAAAAGCACATCAAATGGGATCCATCACTGATTTTGTGTATTATTGTTCCTTTTTATTAGCTGTCTGTAAAGTTACCTGTTGCAACATTTTGACATGAAAGCTGCAAGTGCACTCGAAACATTACATTTCCATCCCATGAATGTAAGTACAATCTCACTCCATAGCTGTTATTTTAGAGCCAAAACTGTGGCTGATTAACAGTTAAATCGCAATAATGGTAGACTAAGTGAACTTTCTGGGATTTGAACTAACTATTTATGAGATGGCTTTACATTCATATTTACTCAGATTGTAAAAATCAATACATTTTAAATACTACCTTTAATATAACGGTAATAATACTTTTTTCTCCCACTATATAAATAAGTTTAGCCCCCATGTGACAATTCCTTAGATATTAAGATGCATAGTTACATGAGATTGTTGAATGGTGATCAGTGCACATTTGAAAGGGGCTAAAATGGAGTTGAATGGGAACGATGAGGCTTACATTAAGCTACGGACACAAAACGGTGTGGAAATAGAAGTGTGTGTGTGAAGCAAAAACACCTTCAAGCAGCTTTAACATTGAATTTTGCTGAACATTCATCATCACTGCGTCTTAGCGTTGTCTTAAATTGCAAACAACACATTTGCCTGCACCTCTCTCTCTGTGTCTGTTTTGGGATCCCAGATGTTTTGATATGATCCTTCATGTGAGTGTGCTTGAGTAAATTTTTTACTCTTCTTGGAGGAAATGTGTCTATTGAGTGTGTGTGTGTCACAGAGTGGGGATAAAGTGTGAGGGGAACAGGAGGGGGGCATTTCTCAGTTGGAGGTGCCATTATGGAAATGGGTATTAGATTTACACTTCTGCTATAAACGCACACACACCAGCTCTCGGTTTCTCCCTCATGTGCACGTACACACACAGATTCCACGTTAATTTCTTCCCCCTTGTAAGCTGGCAGCAGTGATAATATATTCATAACCAACCTAGAAGAATGTTTTCATGCACACAACAAAAATGGTGGTGAGGGCAGGATGATTGATGATTTCTTTGCCCCCTTTCTACTTCCCTTTCAGCAAAATATCAAAAGATAATGTACTTTTTATAAACATAAACTGTGGCCACGCTTCCTAAGAACTCGTGCGAAGGTCCGTTTGTATATTCCGTCCTCTATATTTCTCACCTGGTCTCAGAATTTCTCCGTGGGGTGCCGTTTGACCTGTTTGAGTCTGAGTGATGCCTCGGCTATATTGCCAAATGTGAGTGAGCGTGTGTGTGTGTCTCAAGGGTCTGGTCAAGAGGCCTGAGGGGTGCTGATTAATTTAGCGGGCTATTTGTGATAACAAACTGCCTTGAGGTGCAAGTCTGGAAATATAACAAACTCACACTGCACACTGAAGTGGAGGAAATGAAATCCTGCACAAACATTCAGTACAGCCATGACATTAATTCGAGAACCAGAGTGAAACTCATAAAGCATTTTTTACTTAAATACTTCTCACACACGCATAGCAACATAATTGGTCGTAAGTTGACTGTTTGAGTGGGAATACTTTGAAAGACGCTGAGAAACGGAGAGGAAGAGAGACTGGGCGGATGTGTCAGGCTCTCGTTCCAGGAATCTGCTGCCACAGCAGTTTTCAGCAGACAGAAATGGTGAGGCGTGAGCATGCCTGTGTGTGTTTAATGATGTGTTTGAGTGTGGAATTTGGGATGTGGCAGCAGGCGTGGGCTTAGACACGATGTTTTAGTAGGCACACACACATCCATGTACAAAAAAAAACTATCTACCCTTGAATTTAATCCCATCACGACAATATGCAGCTAGCCTGATCACTAAGGGAGGAAAACACAATCCAAAGAATTTGGTCAGTACAGGACACCCCCAGATTTCCTGTGTCCAAACACTAAATTACTTTTTTTAAGTCAAAATAATTCGGATGGTTTTAATGCTGAAGCTGGTAGATGGATTTGTGGGTACCATTTGCATATTAATTACAGTAAATCCATATACAAAATATTATGTATATAATCCTGTAATTGACTTGTAATAATTTGATGGTATGGTTATTCTATTTGTTTTTTGTTTTTTTTAACAGTTATTTTGAGTGTAAAAGTCTAGTCAAAAATATTCAGAGACTTTCAAAGGCAATAAGAAATAAAGACTTGCGGATGCCTTGGTGAGTGTTGGTAAAGGAATCCATCAATAAATGCAGACCAGTAAGAGCTCATTTTATTGTGGGTTGGTCAACCCTTAAGTCTGGGAGGTTCTGAGAGATTTTTTTTTATTTTTATGGCTGGCTGTATTTCAGGGATTTAATTTCTCACATCTCTGGATGAAGTTTGTGTGTCTCTATGGGTGCTAGCTTTCAAGTTGGAGTTAATAAATATTGCTACCGTTAGAGAATTATTTTACCCTGCATAAGATGTGGGTTGTACATTCCATGAGGGATAGAAGAGGAGCTTGTTAACATAACACCCAGGAATCTACAGAATCTACAGAAGACAGCAATGGTGGATGATGACAGGTAAAAGCAAAAACCTTCTTAACATCCAATCAACTGAAGAACATCGGGAGGTAGATGTTATGAAGGAACTCATGTGTAGTCCACCATCTCATAAAATACCAGAGCAGTTCAGAAATACAACTTATTCTTCATGAAGAGAAGAAAAAAATTCAGAAGCATGTGATCTGAAGCATATTGTCTGCAAAACACACGGCAGTGTGATGGCACACTGCTATTCTTCCCTGACAATGTGGCAAATGAAAGAAGCAGCTGTGTGTGTAGTGTGGCAGCATAATGAGACATCGCATTTAAAATTCAGCCAAATCCAACAAAGCTGATTGGTCATGGCATGACAATATAAATGAAAAGATACTTAAGAGCTGAGAAGATACTCTGACTGGCTGTGAAGTTAAATAATTTGAACCAAATCAATCGACCCCAAATAACTGGATAGTCGCAGGGAAAGTACTGGCTGCGAATCACTAAAGAGGATATGTTCTCTGCAGATTTCCATGAGTTTCAGAAGACGTCATTTAAATAGATTTTATTTGTCCAATTATACTTTTTAAAAGAGGGTTCTAAGTATTAAACAGTTGTAATTCTCACTAATCCCTTCCTCTTATTTCGATGCAAAAACTTTCAAAGCAGGGGATCTCTACTTAAAGCCAATATTCTTAATGTAAATGCTTCTCAAATGTGTTCACTGGTAAACAGATAAAATAAGAGTTGAAATTATTTGTAGACCTAACAGACTGTCTACACTTTTGTCATTAGGGTGATAACTGAAAATGGGAACAGACTAAGTATAGCAGATAATTCATGAAATGTGGTTTCATTATGTGTTTGTTTCTATAATGTTGAAGTGGAGTGCCACTAAAGATCAGTTCCTTTTTCTAAATAAGATCTTTGTCCGCTGTTTTCTCCACCATGCCTTTTAGTACTATACTCCTAATTTCTGCCACTTTATCTTCTCCCTGCTATTTCCTTTCCTTAGTATGCTCCATTTCTCTCCACCTTCCTCTGCTCCTTTGACTACCCTCTTAGACTCTCCTCGCTGTCATGTTTAGGGCCGTTAATGAAATGAAATACCTGGTCAGGGTTAAAAAACGGAGCCTGCTTTCTATTCCATCCTCTCATTCCTGTCTGGCAGTAATTATGGCTGTCTAATTGGGTCTATGGAGGCTCACACACAGTTTGTGCGTGCATGCACAAAATAGAGGCTCTAACGGAGTGTGTCTCTGCTTATGTATGTCGAAGAGTTGTGTATGACTCCAGCTGAATACAAAGTGAGGCTGCCTCCACAGAGAGGGTTTGTTTAAAATCAAAATATGTCTTATATAACAAATGCATGCTGGGGAAAAGACCCAATATGCAGACAGTAAATTTAAAGAGTAAGCAGTCTTTAATCTTTTAACTTCATGAATCTAGTTGTTATAACAAAATGCTGCGTTTCATGAGACAAGTGAAATGTGGATATTTAGAGTTTGTGCTGCTCATTGACTTTAGGGAGCATCGCCACAGTTAATGCTGCACAGGGGAATATTACGATGTTTTTACACAGCCAATGGCAGATTCTTTGAGTTTTTAGCCATCAAAGAACCTTCTTTCCGATCTTGCTGCTGTCCCCTTTTTCCTGATCAGACTGTTTCAAAGTCTAATGGGTCCCCCCTCAGATGAAGTTCAAACAGCCAGCTCCATCCTCTTCTCATTTGAGTTGTTTGTTTCTTTGTCTTCATATTGAAAAGCTTTGTCTTTGTCCTGCTGAGAGGATGTTGAGTTAACTGTCACACTGTCATGCATTGTCTGGCATAAACTCCTTCAATGATTTAGATGTTTCACAGAATACAAAGAATAGAATTTACAGATTTCTTTTGATCTGAACCTCAGAGATGAGGGGTTGGTGGAGAGACCGGAGGAGTTATTTTTAGGAACTCGCATTCTGAACAATATTAAACACTAGCTGAAATGGATTATATCAATATGTTATATGGGTAGTTTCTATGCTGTCAAAGGAATAAGTTTAATACTTGTGATGTGGTTGAGTTTACTGAAGCGGGTAGATTTAATCTTTAACACCAAACCAAAAACTGAAAGAAAACTTCAAAGCGTCCTGAGGAGCATTTTCTTACCTACTGAGGTAAACCCCACCGTCTCTCCAAAACGTTTATGGCGTGGCAGGTGCTGCCGATCTGTAGTCACAGAGGATACACGGTTTAGTTTTTTTAAATTTAACAGGGCAAAGTGGAAGAGACGCTGTGAGCTCTTCCTCACATCCCTCAGGACCCCGGGGCTGACATCTTCTGAACCTGCAGCTATGTTCTGGGTCAGCCTCTCCGGCTGCTACTTCACAGGGCAGGAGACAGAAAGGAGGGAAGAGGGGGGGCAGAGAGGGCAATGAGTGGTCTGATGTGGGGGGGGGAAATGATGTTGCTGATGTTAAGATCCATGACTGAGATGAAGGCTGACACTGCAGAGGTGTGACAGGGAAGGAGCGGGTCCCGGCAGAGTGTGTGGGCTGTGCAGCCGAAGGCAGGGGGAGAGCCGTGTGTGTGTGTGTGTGAACCTACCGAACAGCATGTTGACCTGGTTGGCTCTGTCCAGAATCCCATCTGTCTGATCTCCTTTCATCTTAAAGCCAATCTCTTTCATCCTTGACCACGTTTCTCTCCTGTTCCAATGGAAGCTGTTTATCAGCTTCTTTTTTTTTTATTTTTATTTGTCTGCATACACCTCCTTTCTCATTTTGAACTTGTTTTCTATTGTTACTGCACCCTCCTCGATGACTCATCGCCCCCTGAGGGCTTTCTTCTTCACATTGAGCAGCTTTCATCAGGTCACTGGTAATCCAGGGCTTGTTATCGGGGAAACTCTGTGTGCAATCCACAATCTCCTCAAATTCTTCCAGATCAAAGGTTACTGCTGAACAACGGCTGCGTGGTCTGAGGTTTGGACGACTAGATTATGATTTAATTTTTCAATTTAGGACACAGTTTTAGCCATATTTCACATCTAGATGCAAATCCAGGATTTCCTTTTCCTGTGGAGAAAACGACACGTAGCAGAGAAGGGTGTTGTTGGAATCTCCAGAGATATCAGCAGCAGCAGCACAGAGCTTTATGAACATTGCAGATTGAATAACACAGGCATTTAATACAGACAAACTCATGGCTCACCATTCATGTTGAGGATTGCAACCTCTGTTAAGAACACCTCAGTAACTCAGCCTTTGCGTTATCGTCTTTCTGTATCATCTGAAAGCCTGGGACAGCGGAGCAGGAGTGAGCTATATGCTCCTGCAGAAAATATCATACAGCTAATCTTTGCTAAACAAGTCTTTCATCATGACAGATGTTTTAAAAAGAGCCTGAAGTGCTGGGCTAAATCACTCAAGCAGCACAGCTTCTAAACCAGCACAGAGAAATCTCTCAAACAAAAACCGGATTAGTGGAAAATCAGGGAAATAATGCATGCTTGGAGGAGATGCAGCTCTGGTGCTCCACATTAGAAAGTTGAATTTAACAGTAGGCTATTGAAAGATTAGGTGGAAATTTGACATTTTCCTTCCAACCAGCTGGTTTGTGGATTTGATTATGATGATTAGACCATGATCACTATTTTCTCAAACAGATGCAATTAGCTTTATTTACTGTGACAGGCCTAACCATGTATGTACTTAGTGTGATCATTTATGTGCCAATCAGCATTATGTAGATTTTCGGTTTGTAGTTTGTGTTCAAATGGACTGCTTTAATATGATAACGAAGGTAGAGTGAGTCTAGTATAATTATGTTTTTATTGGGGGTAATATGTTTACTAATTAAATTAATAAATGCGCTGGCTTTATAATCTTTACAATTCACCCAATTTTTTAAACATGAATGAAACTCAACTATCGTAAAACCAGAGAAAAACGGTAGCTGAGGTGCAGGATGAGGTGTGCAAACCAAGCAGCGCTTTAGAAAAAGAGACACTTTTTCTGATAGTGCTGGCACACACAAAAACATCAGCACACGTTCTCACACACTAAACTCTCTTCCAGACGGTACTATATGATGCCCACCGGCTTCCATAAACCCAAAGGCCTGGTACCAAAACCAACCGTCTGTGACACTAGGTTGGAGAGAAGGTCATTCTTTACATGCACACATGCCGACACGCGCATACAAAGTAACACATTCATATGTGAGAAGGTCTCCAGACGCCGCTGGCCTTTACTTCCTGTCATGTCTGACTGGCACCACTGAGGCCGGCACACACAAACACACACTTGGGACAACTGATGCGCTCTACATAAACTGCTCAAACACCCACATCGGTCGGCAATAAATTGGTAGGCGGTAATGTAGTCGGAGGCACCTGCTTTACGACGCATAACCAGCCAGCTGCTACGGCTGCTTTGCTCAGACAAAATTTGACATTGGCTGGCAGAATTGCCATTTGTCAGATACAGGTTGGAATACAGACACTTTTCTCACTGTCCCTTGAGTCATTGAGGTATTGAACCTTAAGCCTTCTGGCTATCGGCTCTTATCAGCTCTCTGTGTCTTCATTCTGTACTTGACTGCCCCTAAGACACTGCTTTAGATGGATAAGTAGATAAAGTGATTGAACTTTACCTTCTGTCTTTGTTGGAAACATTTTTAGTTTGATGTTATGACTTGTGACTTAAAAGGAAGGTCCAGGACTGATGTGAGAAAGGATAATATAATGATGACATGGTGCTTTATGTTTAGCTTTTCTTGGCCAAGAGGGTCTCGTTCATAACGTTTTGACTGCAAAACCCATTTGCATTGCAATGAAGCCCATGTGAGACCTATGGGCATGATCCTCAGCTTCTTAACTTAATAGACATTTTAAATTTCTCCAATTCTCTTTGTGTATCTATCCCAAATGTTGTTTTATCTTCAGATTATAAGATGTATGATTTTAGAGCTATCTAATTTCTTTTGCTTTAGTAATATTTCTGCATTTCTGTTGGTTTTCACACTTTTGTGTTTCTTGTTGTCTTCTGCTTTCTTTGTTTGTGCCCATATAACAGATGACACTGGCAGTTTGTTCCCTCATAGGGGACAGATGAGAATCTGTGTTTATCTGAGACTGGTAAGCTGTGAATGCCAAAATGACCCAAAGCAGATGAGCCTTGAAATGCATTTTGGAAAAACAAGAAATCTAAAGTCTGACTTTTTTCACTTATTTTCCCTCTTCTTTTCTAGTTTTTAAAAAAAGTCTACATCTCTTTCCAATCTTTCCACCTACTGTTTTAGTATGACACGGTCCCCTTCGCCCCCCTGGTTTATTTTATTTCTTTTTCTTATTTATTGCTGACTCCATTTCTGAACAACAATGACACCATTTGGTGCATCCGAACGATGCAATAAAATAAAGTTGTCAACCTCATGCTAAGTTGATCTTTTAAAGACATTTCCTCTCTAAAGTGACAGCTCTGAGTCTGTGTGAGCAGACTGTCATTTAGAAACTCTGCACAGAAGCACCCGGAACCTGAGGTAGGAAGCACACGGATACGTCAGAAACGGTGTCTGACGTTCGTATCAGCTTCATTATGGCAAACTGCTCCTTTTAGGCCCATTTATTTGGGATCCACATGTTCCAAATGTCCAAATTTGACATTAGATTGCCTTGGACGTAATAGAAACTGTGTAGAATGGTGCTCTTGCCGAGTGATGACCCAGTACAACCCCCGCAGGGCGCTTGGCCTCTTGTTTCAGAATTAACCAAAATTAGACCAAAACATTTGAGTGCCATTGTTCTTGTAACTTGATTTGTGATACTCTCATCTCCTTGGCTGTAGAGATTCATCACCAACCTGAACATGGCCTTTTAGAATGTCGCACTGATCAACATGATGGATACGTGTTGTATCAAAGCACTTTTACTTATGTCGGCCATCACTGAAGCACATCCTGGTGTATTGTTCTAATTACTGAAGACTCATCAGTTTGCAGCACTGCAAAACCCAAGGTTTAAAACGCCAGGCACATTTCTACAGGTGTGTCTGAGTCGTCTCGGTGAGACATTTGTAGTGTCATCTTAGCGTTGTTCGGAAAACTATATTGGCACCGTGTGACAAGGCAAGACATGTTGGTTGTCAAGTTCCCAGTGGCAGGTGGGAGAGAGCCGCTGATTAAACCGTCCTTTTCCAGGGCGCGATGTGTTACTGTTTTCCTCGGATATGTGCACACCCACTGCTGGGTGAGAAGCAAAGCTGCTCATTTCGCAGGGTTCACATGTTTTGACCGCTAGACTGCTAATCACCTGTAGGACGAGAGATTGAGAAAATGAGACGAGGGGAGCCGGGGCAAAGAGGAAGATTTCAGGAGAGATAGAAAGATGGGAAAATAAAAGGGTAGGAAAACTCCAAGGTCCCTACCGAGGCAGACAATAAGTATTAGCGCAGATAAGGTGTGTACAAAAGAGGGATGGTAGGAGATTAATTTCGATGTAGGGGACAGAAAGATGGAGGGAAGGGGAGGATGGAGCACTCTAAACGGATGAACAAGAGGGAGAACATTTAAAGATGGAGAGAAGACGTAATCTGGAATATTGGATTGAAAGGAGTGAGGGAGGGAAAACTGACATAGATGCAGAGGAACAAACCTTATCTGTCAAGATCTCATCAGTGAAAGGACAGCCTCAGGGCACCACCACCTCCTACCTGTAACTCTGGATTAATCACCGCTTCACACACCCAGACACACATACTTGGCGCTCCGCTCCGGCACCACCACACTCCACCCCATGGGATGTGAAAAGGTTTATTTACCAACACATTAAATGGGATTTGTGGGGTTATTGGATTGGTACTGATGATTTGTGCCTCCGTGTTCTGTGTGTGTCTGTGTGCACACGTTGAGAATAAGCGACAGACAGATGGGGCTGGCATTTTTTTCTTGAAGGCCGGGGACCAGTTTTCCTCTCGGTCAACACACTTGACTTGAGGAGGAAATGAACTTTTAATACTTGCCTGGTACCAAATGTAATCTCTTTTAGCAAACGGAGAAAAAACATTGAATGCCAACTCAAATGTAGTATAGTCTTTTACTCTTTTCATGACTGTAGGTGAAGGGACGAGCACTTCCTGCTGATGTTAAACTACTGGGATAGAGCTCTTTATTAGCACAAGTTAAAGTTCTTTTTGCAAGATTTTCTTCGCCCTTGACAAATTGCATCACTGCACACTCTGGCAAAACTCTCTCTGTCCACTGGATGACAAATGTATCTGACTGAGAGGCCATCTGGTCTAATGAGTTTATAGTACCGGTATGTGTTCCTACCTTTTTATATATTTTGGTTTCTTGAATCGATGCTGAATGTCTGATACTCAGTGGTTCACATCTCTGATACAAAAATAACTTTTTCTAAAACCATATTTGAGTTTTTGCCTCTTAAGTCTGTAGGGAGTTGGTGAAAAAGAACACAAGAGAATGTGTGAGATATTATTTCTGTTGCCGGTTTTATGTAGTATGAAACCACTCGCATGTTACATGAAGCAGCAGTGATTCTTGAACTGTTGCAGATAATTGACCGAAAACCTGTGAAGCAGGCAGTTCTCCAGTCAAGAAAGACGCACTGTGTCTAGCACACCGTTTCCATCGTGACGGTGTACTTTTATTGAAAATGTAATTGGTATTTTTTTTCTCTCATGCGAGAAGTTGCTGAATGGGATTTTACATTGCACCATCAACATGTAATGCAAGAAAATTCAGATTCTATATGAAGTAGGAATGTTGGATAAAAGTCTGCGGAGAAAAACTGAAGTAAAGTGGAGCTCTGAACCTGGCGAGACGACCTCAAACTACAGCCGTAGGCTTCTGTGTGGTCTCTATTAGGGTGTTTCAATAAGGGTTGGAGACAAGCTGTTGTGTGTAAGCCCAGAGCAAAAAGATATTTGATATATTCCATCCCCCCACTTTTTTTTTGTTACACCTGAGGAAAGCATGGCAACTTGCTTTTTTTCTTTTTTTCTAAAGCAAATAATAGGTCTTATTTCAAGTTATTGGATTACAAATAAACTGTGGAGCATTTCTGAATGATACATTTGCATATCAAAGATAAGAATTGACAGAAATAATAATGATCAAATGCATATTTTGTGAGGGGGGAAAAAAAGAAAATGTTTTAAAGTATAGGAGTAAAAATGACATTCTCAAGGATTTCTGTGTTTGACTTCTGTTTACATGTTATTTGGGGTATATTTTTGCTTTTTCTGCAGCTGGTTGATTATCGTCAATGTGTATGTCACTGACAAACTCACAGGTAATCCTCTGAACAATATCTCGAGACCCCCCCCCCCACCACCCCCCCCCCCCCCTTCCCTGTGTGTATTAATGCGCATGTTTATCTGTAACCAGGCGTCACCCCTGTCGAATGACCCCTCAGTCTGTTGTAGTACATCTAGAACCGGAGAGTCCGTATCTTTACAGAAGTGAAGCAGGTGTGCTTCCCTCCGACTAGGAATTAGAACTTTAAAGCTATGAATAATTTGCTTTCTCGTCTTTAATTGGCTTTGCTCTGCCCATTACTACTTCTGTGTCGCTGTGTAATTTAAGAGGAAGATATATATTTTTATGCCAAGTCCCACAACCTAAAAATGACTGACAAGTTTTAAGCAGGCCTGTTTAATGGCATAAGGCGACCGAAGACAGCTAGGTGTGTGTGTGTGTGTGTGTGCCGAGTTCCTTTTTGAAATTTCTTTAAAAACTAAAAAGGAATGATTGTATCCCTGGCTGAGGGGATTAATTCTAGGGGTAAGTCGGTGTGTTTTTGAAAGGCTGATTCTGTCAGCTGTCGGCATCTGATTTCTGCCTTCAAGAAAAGTGTCTGCTTTGACTAATGATATGTCTAAATGAAAACTCCTCATGTCCATCAGTTACAAAGTCTGCCCTCCTTCCGAGATTATGCCATGCATTTTATTTGTATTTCCATAAGATACAATTTGCCCCATGTCTCTGTCCAATCTTATTTAAATTGTTATGCGTGTCTGGCTTTTCCAGCACTTTTTTCTCACTCTGTTTTACAGTTTATCTCACCATTGGAACCAATTTATTATGTCTTCCATCTGTCAGGAACCTCCCCAGTTTTATGAGCTTTCTTACACTTTTGGTACTCCAGTTGATTTGGATGCAGAAAAAGATGCAAATGAAATTGGTTTGCAGTTTGGTGGGCAGCACATATTAATAATCGTGTGGTTGAAAGATTTGTTTCGATATATTTTTTATGTTAAATATGGCAGATGATTGAAAGATTTGTAAATCAAGCTGGTTACCTTTAATAATCAGGATCATTCCGCACTTCACCTGCTCCTTCCTGTACTTCCAGAGCATCTTGGATTAGTATCAGATTTCTGTGTAACTCCCATAATTAACTAGGTTTGTCTTTGTTACCTGCAAGAATACGGAAATCTTTTGAGTCAACTCGTGTGCAGTCTTACAAATTTAGCTTTCAATCTCCCAGGTTTGATTCAAAATATCTAGTCAGAGGTTTGTGGGTTTGAGAGAAATACTTGTTTGCTTTAATGTTAACCAGCTGCTAGATTGCAGCCCTGTGTGAGTCACATGTGCACGCACCATCACAGGACTGGATATCTTTAGTGACCCTTAACACCCCCCTGCTTCACCCTTCCCATATAATGCGTGTGTGTTAAGGGGCTGGTCAGTTGGCTTAAGCCTGCAGATATGGAGCTGCAGTCCTGGTTTGAAAGCACTTATTAGTTAATACATGCATGCAAAGACACGCAGCCTATCGTCTTTGCCCTCACACTCATGTAGAGCTACACAAATACACATCTTGCTGCAGAGCAGCCAGATGCTAGGACCTGACTAATTGAAGAAAGCTTATTGATTGGCTGGTTATCTGAGACCAAAAGCGCTTAGAAATCTAAGCCACTGCCATGGGGAGATGGTGATGTGTGTGTTTGTCTGTGCGTGTGTGTAGTCGTGGGACAGATTTGTGATATTTCTGACATTGACAGCAAGACGTAAGCAGGCAAAGTCTTTTTGTATCTGTTAATTGCTGAAAACTGATTTAAAAGCTTAAGCTTTTATGATGGAAATGGGTCTTTGAATTAACTTGTTTGTGGCACATGGACATCTTTGCCAGCTGAAGATGTGTGAAAGTTATTCTAAGTATGCATGGAAAATATCATTAATGTGCTGTCACATTGTGCAGTCCTAATTCCCTGCAGCCTCTGTTCACTTTCAATCACTTTTCCCATTGCCCTATTCAACCTTAAACGGGGTTTAAAAGTATTTTTAAGCCTAATTTAGGGGTGAACTTTTCAACTGAAAGCTACTTTATGGTAATGAGGAAGTAACAGCCTGAATCCTAAGTCCAACCGGTGAAAATGGAAGTGAGAAAATGGATCAGTAACACTTCGCCCATAACTGCTCCAAGGCTCAGGCTTTAAATCCTGCAGTGACCAACAGGGGACCAAGTGTTGTTCAGGACAGTCTGGTGATTATACAGACAGACGTCCGCACTTCTTTTTCTGACTGCTTCTGTAAAGACTGAGGTTGGGGAAAAAAAAGACATTTGAAGTAGCTTAAAGGCGCATCGAAGGGACATGCGCCTATCCTCTTTGCACCACAATATAACATGGCTTTCAGATAATCCCATTTCTCTTATCCCGAAGGAAAGTGAAATTGAGTGTGTTGTCTTGGGATCTAATCACAATGGAATGCATGTCTTGTCTTGTGGGAAATGCCAGAAGTAGGTCCGTGCTCCATTTTAAAATCTGTTTCTATTCTGCCATTTAGAGCTTTGCACTAACCTTTTTTATTTTTGTGCTTCTAAAGGAGACTTTAGCATTTGTGATGTTCTTTAATGCGACAAATGGGTGCAGTATTTCCCTCTCTCGCTGCATTAAGTGACTCAGTCCATGGCGCTGTGTGGGTTTGTTTGTGGAAGACGTGATATAAAAGCCGCTGGAGGGGACTTCCTCCTTTCTGATTGGTAACATTGTGAAAACATTCCTATTGGTACACACGCAGTTTTTCTCTCCAACACACATTTAGCCCTGGGAGCTCAGCAACAGATAAAAGAGCATCTCTGTAAGCATCTGGAAATATGAGTCTGTGTATGTGGGAGGTAAGCTATTGAAATGAATGAATTGGGGGTGTGGGGTGGTGATGACTCTCACTCTGCAGATATGGACAGATTACGTTATAGCCTGGGAGTTGGAAACCGATTTTTAAGGGGCATCTACTGGATAACGATTTCTGTGAATGTGTGGCTGCTTCTTCAAAAGTAAAACCTTTGGTCATCACCTTTCTGTTTAACCGGTTCAGTTCTTTTTATTTGAGGTAATTGAATCTATCCAGAATCTAGTTTGGCTTTGTTTTGAAGTGCACAGCCAAAGCAGTAACAGTCCTCACCCCATCACAACCCAGCCCATGTGCTTTTGCTACCTAGCAGATGACTATCTTCTAAAGTAGATTTTGAGCGTGGTTATCTCTGAGCCCGTTGACATTTGGCATTATCAAACATCCGGTGTTATCTGATCACAAGTGGACGAGCACTGAGAACCATTTCCAAATATTCTGAAGCGTGAGTCGTACAGCTCAGAGAACCACCACCTGTAAATCAACAAGGACGTACACTTTGTTCTCAAGTCTACATTGAAGTCACATTCACAAATCAGACCTTTCACAAAACCTACAATATTAAAGGAAAAGGGGCAAAAATCACCCGTTTCATCAACTTGGCAATTTTATGCACTTGCCAGTGAATGACCTCTTTCCCGTAGCAGCAACACTTCCTTTGCCCTTCTGTACCATGAAAAGTAGCTGTGACTCTGAGAGGCTGGAGGCTGTGAGGCGGGTAAAAAAGACACATCAGGAGACATTATATCACCTCTCATAATCTCTTGGGCATCACAGTACAGGTGTCTGTATGAATGAACTGTAAGTGAACATGGAGAGCAGAAAAAAAGCAAACATGGATGGAGGGATCCAACAAAAAGCTCAGCATTGAGGCCATTTACCAATAAACCCTCCTAATAATCTAATGATCTATATTCATCTTTTTTTCTTTTAGTGTCAATTATACCAACAATCGGTAAAACGGTTAACCCCCAAAACAGTTTCTTCAATATATTCAATTTGCCGATACACTCGACAGGACTTATCCACACTGTCCTCTGTAGACTCTTACACACCTTACCTTGATTACTTTCTCCTTTATGGCTTCCTGTGAGCTGGAGGTCAAGATACATGATCTCCCCCCTCCCCCCTTGCAGGCCGTTAATCAATATGGTAATCAGTGTGTAAGGGAGAAACGGATACATAACACAGCAGACAAATAATGGTTGTAGAACCTCACAATCTACTTGTGAACACACATCCGCCCAGTTGACGGATTACAACTCTGTGCAGGCTGTGAAGATGCTGCTGGAGGTGCACAGGGACTCTCAGGAAGAGACACGGAGGGATTGTAAAGAATCAATTATCGACATTATCAGTGGGTCTCATCAGCTCCTCATCACCTTTAAAAGCAGCACTTTTCTCCCACTGTGACTTACTGCTTTGGTAAAGAAGTGCAGATTCTGATGGAGCGTCACCCAAAAAGACACAAAACCTGCAAACCACAGCAGCTGCACAGGACAGATTATGCAGTCAAATTAAAGAAAAGGTCACTGCAGTGCAAATAAATACTGACTGGGAAATTTCAAATTAGTTTTGGAATTAAGATTCAAGTGTTTGGAGAGATTTGTAAAAGTAGGATGGAGAGCTGCTGAGAAAAAAGCTGATGTGGAGATGATTTGAGGACATAATAGCGGTGATGTTCCTGCATTACAGAGAAAAAACGGAGGCTTTCTTTAAAGTTATGCATTCTCACTTCTGTCAGTTTGATTATGCAAATTTAGACTGAGAGCAAAGTAAACAGCAGCACCTTCCAAGTTCACAGTGCAGCCATGTTTCTGTAGCACACACTGTACATAGTCCTCTATACTTATTATTAATATATGTGCTGTGGGTCAGTCTGTCCTTGTGCCTTATTCAACTTTGAAGAAGAAAACTGTCTGATATTTGATTCATTTTTTGACTTCCTTTTTACTCTTTAGGCTGCTCCTTCTTGCTTAACTTTTCTGCTGAGGTTGAAGGTATTTCAGGTCAGATTGATGTTTTTTTTTTTCCTACCGTTTTAAGTCTGATTCAGAGAGAAATTTTCTAAGTCAGTTTGACTTCTGACAATGAACTCCGATTTAAAACATCAAACTCACTGGAGGATTGAAGTGCCTGCTTATGTTTGGCTCGGTGTATATCCAGGCGGCGCAACTGAATCACAGTAAAGTGGAGGCAATTGTGAGATTTTTATCTAAATAGCCGATCAGCAGTGGCATAACTTTCCAACTGACCAGCTTTTGCTGTGATCACAGCAAAGGCATGTACTGTAAATGACTCCTGCTTCATTTCCTCTTTTCTGGCAGAAATGCTTGTTTTTCTTCTAAGGTTTTCCTCTCGACAGTGTATTACTTTACTGTTCTTCCAGTCAAATTTTATTACTCTCCAGCCAAAATGAAATTGGTCTGAGAGTTTACTGAAATATGTCCCAAAAAACACAACTACATTTTTAGGACCTAATCGGTTTCCCCTCAGGACTCTGACTTCGGAAATTTAAGAAGAGCTAAAAAAAAAAAGCTGACTCTTTAATGGATAGATGTTTTGATCTTTTTTTGAAAAGAAAGCTTATTCAGAATTAATTCAAATTAATCAATTATTCAACATTAGGAAATGTTTCCCATTTCTACCCAAAGGCAACTTCCCATCTATTTCCCTCAGACAATAAAAGAATCCTCCAATTCTATTTTCAATTACAATGGATCAAATAAAACCCAAGTGACCGAGGGAAATATAGTGCTAGTCCCAAATGACTGTCAGTTGACATTTATTGCAGTGTCACCAAAGTTCCACAGTTGAATCTGCTTATAAATAAAATACATCCTCACAATGTGCCCCCGGCTTTAATTAAAAACACTTATTTGGTCACTTCAGAAAATGTAGTGAAATATTCATCATCCTCATGTTTACAGTTTCAGAAAGAAATCCATATGTAGTCCAAAAGTAACGCATTTTTAGTTCTTTTGTTACCATGTTTTCGGCTCTAGTCTCGGCTCTTTTTCTCTGCAGTGGGTTTTTTCCTTTTAGGCCTCTCGCAATATGCAATTAGATGTTTATATGGGTTTGGCACATGGCTGGCAATTGTTTACTGGCTTCCCTGTGCCAGTCTTTTGCAAATCCCTCCCCATGCCATCTTTGTGAACAGTCTTTATTAGTTTTTGTACTTTATTTGATTTTTTTCCCCCCACATCAAATATACAATGAGGGATGTTTGTTACATGCTTGGAGACCCAACATTGGCAAATATGTAACAACTCTGTGCCAGGATAATAATGCTTGCCATTTGTCTCTCATCTCTCTTTGGACTGATAAAATGTTTGAGCTTTTTCTTTTTGCGTTTTATTTTTTGGGGGGGTGGGAAAAATTTAATTTCACACAGTCCAATAACAAGCTCAAAATGCTGTTTCCCCCTGCAGTCGTTGCATCCTTCAAAGTTTTGTTGTCTCTGATTCTTTTGATCGTAGATGTGTTGCCAGGGAACGTGCATCAAGTCTGTTTGCAAAAATTAAAGGTCAATTGAAAGAGACAAACTGAGCAGCAGCTGTCTCCTGTCTGCAAGAATGTGCTGCTTGCTTTCATTCTATGTTGGGACGTTTGTTTCTGCACAACTAGAGGAGGATGAACTTACGCTTAATGATAGCTAAGAATCAGATTCTTCATTCCAAACTCGATTATGAACGGACATTTATTGAAATAAGTTTAATGCTACATGCATTTAAGAAAACTGCTCTTTTGTTTTTTTACTTTTCATTGTTTGATAGACAATGGTTAGAAATACATATTAAATAGCATAAAAACATGTAAGAAACCGATACTGTATAAAAAAAAAACAACAAAAGATGTGATGCAGACAGATTAGACATGGACAGACAGGTGTATGTCGGCCCAGCCCATAGGCTGAGATTTGCTGTCTTTAATTAAACGGATGAGTTTGTCCCACCTTTACCAGCAACCTTTTAAACAAATATTTTTTCTTTCAAGCCTGAAAAGGCAAAACTGAACCAGCTAAAGACAGAAAAAATCCCCAAAGCAAATTGCCTTAAATACATGTTGGTAGATGTAACTGAATTCATTCACAGCCCTTCACGTGACCTCTTCTCTCACAGACTCTGGCCTCTTTATGAAGGAGGCAGTGCTACTAAGAAGTAAACACTGGATGACAAAGTCGAGGTCTCAACAGAATGTGAAGTCAAGCTAAAATGATAATGGTTCACATTATGAGAAAAATAGTAAAAATGTTAAGCATGCTGGCAACAAGAGGCTTGGCCCAGAAACTTGGCAGGCTTTCACTGTCCCTCCTTTATGAGTGACAAGAAACTTCAGGTTCTCATGAGGAGTTCATTAAAATCCCGCTATGTTGATGATTTACAGGACTAGATAGATGTTATTTGTGAACAGAGGAGACCAAAAAAAATACTTTTAGCTCTCTGCCTATTCTACTTATCCTGACATTTCTGTCTTTAAATCAGTTATTTTAAATACATTTTTATTTGAATTGTTTACATTTACACTGTATTTTCATTCTGTTTAAGTGTCCTTTTTCTTCAGAACACTGATATTCACCTTTGTTTGAGACTTTCACGGCTTAACAGATTTCGATATATTGGTGCATCGCTGCGTACCAACTGTCTGCTCTCTGTGGTGTTCCCTTGTCTCGGCTTCGTACTTCCTGTGGCACACACTTGGTGCGGCGTGCCAAGGGGATATCCAGCTTTTGCCAGCTCAGTAACCAGTTGATTATATCATTCGCCATGGGGTTGTCCCCTTTTGTAGGACACATGGGCACCTACACGAGCAGATCATGTCTAGATCTATAGGATAGAAATGCCAAATCCTTGTCCTCCAACCTGATAGACATACATTCATTGAAGGTGGCTGCAGCTCATACAGAACAGCCCCTCTGCTGCCTGAAATGAATTGGTTCTATAAATGTATTTGTATGTGGGTGTGCTTAGGGAATCTCTGTCATACTGCACTGCGGTTGTTGTCATCACGATATATGCTTAAGGATTTGTCCCCCTTCGCCAAGTAGATTGCATTTATCTTTCCAATATGTATACCATCCATTTGAAGATTCCATATGTGGGTTGGTGCTGTGTGTGGGTGTTCAAAATTCTTCCGTACAATTTTAATGTTCGAGAAAAATCTAGTATGAATATCAACTTCACTACCAAGCTCTTGGGTTGTGAGAGGAAAAGACAAAGAAAAATAAAGGAAAACAAGAGTCGGTGCATCCTAACGTCTGCCCCTTATAGCTAACACACACTCAGATGCACATACACACTCATAGCCTTTCTCATTCCCTCTTGTCTGTCAGCCTGCCGGCAGAAGTGTTTGTCTGCAGAGGAAATGGAATTTGATGATGAAAGTACCCTTGAAGCGGAGACACGCGCACACATACACAAACACACATGGTTCCTAAATTTCACTGACACGGCAATATGACAAATGTTTTTTTTCCTCTGCGTGGCGGCAGGCATCAGTGGCTGAGCTCCCAGAGAGATGAGTGATGGAGGGACAGGAACGCTGGTGTAGGAGTGATGTAGGGAAGAAGGAATAGGAACAGAATTTAGAGAGAAAACAGAAAATCGATACGAAGAGAAATGAATGATAAATGAATTAATCAGTGACTAATTGGTTTCAATGCTTCATTTAATCCAACAAAGTGTGCTCTGCTCGGTGCGATGCAGATGGACAGTTATTACTGTCACACAGCTGGAATGGATGCCGTGGTCCATTTGCTGCAGGCTTGATTTATGGTGTATAGTAAAAGGCAGAAAATAGCCAAAGTTTGGCGCCGTTTGAAATGAAAGAAAAGCCGAAACACAAGACAGTGACTCCATTGGATGACATTTGGCTTCACACAAGGTCAATGATAAGCAACCTAACGGAAATCACCCAGTCTGCGGAAACAGGAGGTAACCTGCCACATCAGCATTTTGATGGAAATCAACATTTTCCTTGGCTGACATGGATGCCTGTTAGCCTCTTGTTGTGAACCAATATTCTGTTACATTAAAGTACAATTGGCAAAAAGAAAAAGTTTAAAATGTGACTTTAATCAAACAGTGTTGTAACTCAGGCCATTTGCCTCTTTGGCTCGCACTTTCTCATTTAGTGTCTTCATTTAGTTTTTTCTCTTATCATAAATAGTGCACCGCCAGCTTCATTATTCACCTTAGAAGATCAAGTATCTGAAATCTGTCTTTTATTAGATGAATTAGCATGTTGCTGGAAGGGAGAGAATATGGGAATGGCTCCTAAACTGCTCTGAGCGACAAAGGGTTCAAGAAGAGAGGAGAGGCAGGACAAGAGGCACCATCCCAAGGAAAAAATAGAATCATGAATCAGAGCAATGCGCAAACACACAAGCACCGAGGGGACAGCAGGTGTTATTTTCTACTTTATCATAACTCTCTGTTCTGGCCACCGGCTTTGCCAAACTCTTTAGATACATTTGTTTATCTTCTGTCGCTGCCCCTTTATCTTATTTTACCTTTTTAAAACCCCATTAGTCACTTTAATATCCTGTCCCCTTTGTCTCCTGCTCAGTTATCTCATTCACAACTAATAACTACCAAAATACTTACTCTAATTACACATTTACAACTGATAAAGTATCAAAACATGTAGAGTTGTTACATAAGCTCTAGATACTGACTGAAAATATTCTGTAAATCCAAATCTTGGATTATTCTGAACATGGGCATCAGACCAGGCTCTAAACATCTGCTGAACAATGTGAACATATGATGTTGGCATTGGCCTTTTCATCAGTTGGAGTATCAGCAAGTATCTTACTGCTGGTTCTCCCAATTATGAGTGTCGGCTTCAATTAGGAGGGACAGTGGTCTTATTGATTAGAGAGCAGTGGTCGTTTATATTCAGCCGCCTCAGAGGTCATTTGACAAAGTGTAGTAGCCTGTGTTACAGTTTAAATGAAAGCAGATGAATCTTTGATCTTGAATATCAAACTGCTCCTGTGGATAAGTGATGCTAATCAGTTGTCTCTGTGTGTTCTTGTTAAATTGGTGACAAAGAATAAAAAGGAAAATGAAAAGCAGGTTCTCTGGACTAAAGTTAGCTGTTGGTTGTTTCTTCTGACGCCGCTGGGTTGGATGTGAGATAAAAATACATGACCACCTCTGGTTTAATTGGAATAACTGAGTTTACCTTTTTAGTCTTGACGTTCTGTCAACAGTCATAACAATGTCTGTTTCTTTAAAAAAAAAAAAGTGTAGAATTCTTTTCCAATCTTGCGTTAAATGTGAGTCAAACAGGCAATTCTTGGTTGAATACAATGCAAACAATGATCAGAAGCGTGCAGCAGGTGGAAGGCGATTGCCAGTGTGTTGCCGTTGTTGTCGGAGTAAGTTATCGCTCTCACAACTGGGAATGTGATGTAAACAAAGACATTTGAGTCTTCCAAGAAATAGGTGGTGGAAAAAGAGATGTGCTGATCCTCTGATATATTCTTTCATAAACTCCAAAGACAAAGGCTTGATAGATGAGGCACCTGGGGGAAAAAAAAACAGCTTTTAACTTTACTGCCGTACATGACTGAGATTCAACATTTTTCGACCTCTCGGGATCGGTAACACACTCAATACTTGGCTTGCATCCCATCAGCGTAGTCTGCACTCATTTACCTTATTTATGCTCAGGTTTTTAGGCTTAAATTCCTTATTGACACTATAAATGAAAACTTTCATCCACACACACCTGCCAGTTTTATCCTCTTTCCTCAAGAGCCTGTCAAACCCGGGAAAACCACAGTGTTAGATTAGTTGCAGGGCGGGCACAACAGAGCACAGACAAAGTTTAACAATCTGTTACCACTTGTTTTGGAAACTAATTTAGAAACACACACACACACCTATGCTCTGTCTCCAGAGGTCAGCGCCATTCCACAATTCTTTCTAGATCAATAGGTCGTGTCATCATGCTGCTGTTGAAGCTTCAACCACAAGCCTGCACATCCTCCCCAGAGTGTCTTTGCACACTAATGACCACAAACACACAATTTAATGCCGTATTTTATCTGCTGTGTTAATGCCCATTCTTTGGGAATTGGGATCAGTTCCATTAAAAAATGTACAAAATGGCAAATTCTGTTTGTTCTGTTTTTTCATCCTTTGATACCAGCAGGACTTAAAAAAAAAGAATCCTATTTTAAAGCTATGGGGATGCTTGACATATCTTTTACATTCTTCTAGGATTATCTGTTTGTAGTAAATGAAGAAATATGTCTAATTGATTTTCTTTTTGTTCCCCACAGTATCGAGCATACGGCAAACATATTTAAGTAATTTACTGGTCTATTCATTTCTAATTTAACTTTTAATACAAAATAATAAACTGCCTTTTATAAACAATTTAGATAGATCTTAAAGATAATGAGATTAGAATAACCCTGTAACAGCTGATGTCAGTTTAGACTTGAAAGAAGTAGAATGGAGAATGCACCTTAATCTAAACTGAAATAATCAAGGGAAGATATGAGGTAATAGGCCATTCATGCAACTGAAGGTATAGTGATTAAAAGGCCATTTTGACATTGACTAGCACTCATATTGTTTATTTAATCCTTCAGTGTTTAGCTTTCGCTGTGTAAAAGGTTGGGAGGGAGGAGACGGTTTTGGACAGAATTCCTGACTGATGTGCCCCTTTTGTGAGACATTCAAGAATGTTTTGCTGCTTTAAAGGTGTGTCTGCTCCTCTGTGGAGCAGAGTGGGGTTAGAGGAGTTTCTTCTGGGGAAATCGCCAACCAGGCTGAACTAATGGCCACTGACAAGGAGGAAAGATGCTGTGAGGAGCTGAGAGAGGTTGAGGAGAGGTTGGGAGAAAGGGCTGCTAAGAGGTAAAGTCGAAGGAGCGAGGAGTTTTTGGGTGGGAGAGGAAAGTGGATGGACCTAAAGGTTGAACAGAATTATAGAAATGTCGGGAGTGTCAGCCGAGTCGGTGATAGTTGGGAAAGTGGAAAATGCAGAAGGCGATGGATCTGTAGACAGTTCGAGAAGCTAAAGACTTTTGGTAGAGGGAGGGTTGTTGTTGATTGAAGAGACGGGGTCGAGGGATATACTGGAGACTACCAACTAATTCAAGCTGTAAAATTCCTTCAGTAACTTTGTATCTTACCAGTCAGGAAGAAAACACGTTGACCCAAATGTGCTCCTCTCTTTATTCGTCTTCATATTTCGATGTCGGTTTACTCATTTTTTTTTTTTTAGAATCTTTCCTGCTTTTCTCGTGTTAGGCTGCAACAACAAAGATAAGCACATTACCAGGGGCTGGTTGGTGCTGAGCAAGTCATCTCACTTTCTATATTTTTGCTTCATGTGGGTTTTTACCATTTCAATGTTACCGTTTTCATAAGCCCCCATCTCGCTTTGTGTCTCACTTTTTCTGCTCATTGCAGATTTCTTTTCCATGGTGTTTGACTGTCAGCTGTGATGACACGGCAACCTCCGCCTCAAGCGCCGAGGGGCATTGTACTGCATGTTTGTGTTTTGGCGGGCATGGATCCTGCCTATCATATCAAATATTTTTTGGTTTGTGTGTGCAACAGTCAAAGACTCTGTTGCTTGTCACTTCAATCAGCATACCTTCAGGTCAGCTAAAGCTGCTCCGTGTACCCTCATGAGCCTTCTGCTGTGTATGGCAAAGTCACAATCTGTGAAATGTTGACGGAACAGAATCCCCCCTCCGTTTTCTTTTTGACGAGATGCTGTGAATATTGCTTTACATTCATTAACTTTTTCATTTCTATTTGGATAACCAGCAGTTATCTATTCTATTTGGATAACCAGTTTCTATTTGAACCATTTCAATGAACAGTTAAACATAAAACTACAGAAAGAGTAAAATAGTCACTCTCTCAAACAAAATCCTGTTTGGATAAGCTTGTGTGTAACAGAAAATATCCATCAGATACTCTGAAGTATTTGAACTTTCTCAAGAATCTGCTCAATGTGAGAACAATCACCAACTGTCAGGCTGCGGGCAAAGATTTCATCACTCTGTCCCAAGTTGGTTTGTCTTCATGGGTCTTAACACGCCCTCTTAATATATTACACAACCATCACAAGAGATTCCAATACGTTGCAGTGATTTAAAAAAAATATTTTTACAGGCCCAAAATATACTCACCACAAAATAGCCCGTCTTCTTTGATAGAGCTATCGAATAAGGGAAACCATTGTCTAAGGCTAGGGAAGAAAGGGAGGAAAAATATCACCAAGAGCAACAGAGACGAGCTCCATCTTCTTTGTCAGTCAGCTCAAATACGGTAACCACTAAAGGATGAGGTAAATGGCGATTATATTCTCTTCACAACTTGTTTTTTTATATAAAGTAGCTGCAGGGAAGCATTTAGGAAATGTTCTTACAGGCAGAATGTTGGATATGGAAATAATAGAAAAGTCTTAAGGGCAGTGCATCACCAGGAAGAACAGGAGCAGTTTTATTTAATTTTTTTTTTGTTTTCTCACTTTGCAAAGTGCCGTTTTCCCTAAATGCAGGTAAACCAGGGCGCGATGGCGAGTGACAGACGTTTCGTGTCAGACTATATTTCTTAGAGCATCTATTATTGACAAAGCAAACTGACTGCAAAAGCAGCCATTTTTTCTTGAATATTTTACTTTCTATCAGGGTCACTTTTTTCTTTTTTTCTTTCTTTGCATTTGGACTTCTTGAGTATCCTCTGTGGTGGTATACAACGTCTACTTGCTCCTTGGAAGGTAAGCGGCCTGGAAAAGAAAGCAGTTAAAGCAAAACCTGCCCTGTAGAATCCTTATGTATTAATTTGTTGAATTATTTGATGATAAAATCCAAGGTCAGGTTGCAAGAAATGAGGATTATTTTTCTTAGATTCTCGAATCCTTGTTTTGTCTTTTTTCTGTACTCTATTTGGAACATTAGTCTATGTTCCCAGGCGATTCTTGTGTTTATAGACATCATTAAAACCGAGCCCCTTTAAAAATACCCAATCTGACGAAGCGCGAGTGTGCATTTTTTTTTAACATCCCCATTCTGTTCTTATTTTATCCTTTTCTTTCTGGTTTTTGCATTCTCACCATCTGTTTCTCAGATGTACTTTAGTGTTCTCCCAGGCCGCTCAGCTTGTGAAGGTCTTTACTTCACCAAATATGCACTGCTTTGTGAAACAAAAATAAGCTGGTCATATAGTTTATCTGTATTAGATGAGCTTATTCTTTGTGCAAATGGAATTCTTGCATGTGTCTATGGACAGTGTACATGCAGGTGGACCTGCCTTCCGATTACTTGATGACATTGCTGTAG
The DNA here is from genome assembly GCA_013363375.1 of Menidia beryllina. Lineage (NCBI taxonomy): Eukaryota > Metazoa > Chordata > Actinopteri > Atheriniformes > Atherinopsidae > Menidia > Menidia beryllina. The sequence continues at coordinate 2,647,620 of JABUIW010000245.1, read as the reverse complement.
AAACGAGTAAATGAGAGGGTGCTTTGTCTTGGCCTTCGCTTAACCTTGTACAATGCTTTGTTGTCTCCCTTTGGCATTCTTACCATCTGCTGTAGAGTGCATTCTGTTTCACCCTGTAGAAAGACGTGATTCTCATGTATGAGGCTGATTTTCTTTTCTTAAATGAGATTATCCTTGCTTTTATTAGCCATATCCTAATGACTGAAAGTTATCCCTTCTTTTTCATTCTTTGCCAGATCTGAATGGAAATGTTTAGATTTATTTAGTATATTCAGAGAAAATAAACAAACAAAAAGCACACCATCTCCAACTTGGAGTTGAAGGTCAAGTATCTGTTTTCCCTTAAGTGAGGAGGAACCAGGACTTTATACTCTTGCAGAAGCATTTACCTGGCTTAAAATTTGATGTCTTGCATAAAATGGCGGTGAAGAAAAGCCACGGAATGCCTCTGATGATTTTTGGACAATTTTATTTTATCTGGTAACCTCACCTTAAAATCAAGCCTTTTTGAGCAGAAATCTGTTTTGAATAGAAAAAAGTCATGGTGATTTTTCAGCTGAAGGTAATGGAGTGAATATGAAATCTCCTTAGCATTGCATTACGCCGCACATGAAGCTTTGCAGCTACAGTAAAATGGATGACAGGCTGTGTCACAGCAGAAAGCACCCATTCCGTTGGTGCATTCAGCTGCTTATTGTCATGTTTTTTTAACTTTTGTTTAGTGTGTTTTAGTTGCATGCTTTCTTCAGTCTGAAGTTAAGATTAGGAGCTTTGTACATCTTAAAAGGTAGGCTATTGCTATCTTATAGCTGTCTTACTACATTACTTTGCTCTTTGTCAAAATCGCTGTCATTCCTTATACCTCATCATTCAGATAGTCATCCTCTCTCAGGAAGAAGATTTATTGCATACGGAAGATGTTAAATGACCCATATAAGACCTGTTTTTTTATGTGCCCTCACAGGGCATTAAGATGAAAGCCCGGCTTGACACAGATCGATCATAACCACTGCAGCAGTACCTGTTATCTGCTCTGAGTTTTTGGTTTTGCCACCCCAGCTAATATGAAGCAAGCATAATTGTACAGAACCTGTTTGTAGCACACAACTCAGATTTTGATCTCATGTGAATCTGAAATTATATGAAGAGACCAAAGCAATGGAAACGGCCTAAATCCACAGTGACACGTTCTCCAAAGTCTGCCGAACACTGCGGCTGTTGCTTTTTAACCCCTTCAAAGGCTGTGGGTGGAAGGCTGTCCACACAATCTTATCACACACGCGGGTGCTGTGTATAGATAGATGCACATACGCTGGCATGCTCAGAATCTTGGGGATACGTCTGACACAAAGCATTTAACAATGCTGTGACCACAGCAGATTCAATTGGTGTCTGAAATGAACCAATATGAAACAAATGTGAAAAATGGACTCGGATTGCCCAAAAAATCTCCTGATGTAAAATGCTATATTGGAATCATGTTTGCCGTGTAATATTTTAATTTTGAGATTGATCATTTAACACTGACAGCTTTGAGCCAGTAGAGTTAAACCTTTTGCTACATTTCAGATATTTTCTTGTATAAGTCCAGTTTCTTGAAGTTTGTTGACGGAGGGCTTTCTGAATAAAGTTAACATTCTTAACAGCGTTCACATTTCTTCAGAAGGCGCTTAGGTAAGAGAGACTAAATTAAGATGGTAAATCTCGCTTTGATTTGATCATACCTTGGAGAGGCATTTTATACCTAATTCTGCTGGATGCAAAGTGCATGCAGATGCAAAATGAATATGTATCAATACTCAAATTGTTAAGTTATATGTGGCAGGGCTGGAATTTAAAATGGAGATTCTTTATTTTTAATGGTAGCTGGAAGCACAAACTAGCAACAACTGAATTATAATTATTATAATAGCTAGATTCCTTGTCTTGTTGACTTGGTCATAAATATTGATGGTATGCATTGCACGTAAACTCCCCAATTTTAGGCAGGTGAGGCAAAAGGTTCCCATCATAAGACTGTCAGGTCCGGAAAATAAACCGGGTCTGCTGAATCGACACAATGTCCTAATTAGTATCTTCAACTTGCCCGTGTATTTTCATAAATATTCATGTCTGGAGGCAGGTGTGCTGGAGGGGGAGGCTTTGGAGGGCTTTTCAATGCCTGGTGGAGACGTGCAGCCCAGCTCGAAAGGAAACTGGAAATTCGCTCGCGGGTTGCTGGGGAGTTGTGCACTTGAACAATCACACAAATTTCACAATCATTAAAGAGAACATGTGCATAATGTCTAAGGAACTGTGACAGACGGTAGTTTTTTTTTTTGTTTGCATTTGACCTTCCTTTTCCTTTTCAAACATAAGAGCTGAATAGCAATCAGTAGATGACATGTGGACTGAAGGGGTCGGTGTGTGCATGACAAAAGGTCAGCCGCACAGGTGACTCATCGCTGTCCTGTGCTGCGGCTCCGCGAACACACGCCCTGGTTTGCATTGCTTGGTTAGACGCACGTGGGACAAATAAATCAAGAATCCACTCACAAAAGAAGGCAGCATTATGCGCATAGCATTTTTTTTTACTATTGAACCATCTTTCAAAGAGGAGACAAAAGGTTACCTTGAGGATGAGTGTGAATGCATGGCATGCAGATAAATGTGTTACAGTATGAATCTGTTGAGCACGTGAAGTTTAACAGTCCGCACACCTGCACAGCAACACTGAAACATCAATGGGAATATAGACAAAATAATCTGAATATATTAGGTAAGGTGGTCCCTCTGATGCTGCTGCAGCAGAGAATACAATACATTCTCACACATGGCTCGGAAACTCAATTAGGAGATTGAGTATTGAGAGAACATTTTTGCCTTTTGTATAATGCATAATAAATCCCCTTAATTAGTTTGCAATATTCCAAGTACAGCCTGTGCCAGTAAGTAGTCTCCGCTGCCTCTGGTGAGTAGCTTTCATTTCAGTAAAATGATGGATTTACTCAAGGGTTTGTCCACTGTTATAAATGGAAGGTGAAAACCAGTCTGGTTGTTTGAAAAAAAAAATTAAAATGTAGTGGGACAGGTGTTCGTGATCTTTCATTTTTAAAAACATCTCATTTTGATCAAATTGGATATTTCTAAAGCCTAGAAATTTTAACAGGCACAAAAAGCTTCATAGAGTGCCTGTTACATGCTACGCACAGCAGGCCTTTGAGCATACAGTAAACACACAAATCACTGAAAACACTTCGGCAAGACAGATCCTTTTGTCTGCAAGTGGACATTTGTGTTCTTTTTCTTAGAAGATCTTATCTTTGGGGAAAAAAGAAAGGCACGTACACAGAGGCATTTGTCTCTCTGACATGTTGAAGGCTCTAGTCAGACTGAGACTCGGCTCACCCAAGGGCATCTCCGTCCAGATGTCAGGTTTGTTTGACCTGTGGCTATTGTAATGTGTGTGTGTTTGTGCAAAGGTGATGGCCAATATTGCCCATGTAAAACGACAAAAGAAACAACAAAAAAAACTCTAAAACAGCAACACGCCAACATGTTTTATAGTGAATTGGCATCAGTCGTGCAGTTATACGAAGCAGTGATCTAAGATACAGTGAAACCCATTTTAAATTTTGCTTTTCAGTTCGTTGAAGGGTCATCTGTATATTCAGCTTGATCTGGGGTTGGCTGAAGCTTTAACTCCTACAGGATGTGTGTGATTAATTAATTTTAAGGTCATGCCTCATGTGTCCTCTCAACTCTGCATTTGATGAGGGATGTGTGCCAACATTAAACATGCTTATATCCTCTAATCTATCTGTACATCTGCTTCATAAGTGTGTCTTGCATTAACCTTTTTCCTGTCGGTATTACAATATTTAAAACCATCTTAAATAAAACATTCTCAATTCTATATTAATTCCAAACAAGGTTTTGGTAGAACATTTGTACAGTTTGCCAGTAGATCCCATATGGGATCAAATGAGACTGGAGTGTAGCCTTTTAGGTATCTGTTGTCATGAATTATATTTGCACTACTTAAATCTTTAATTTAAACACATTACAGATGTACTTACCCCATGATCCTGTCACCCATCATTCAGAGGGGAAAGTTTTAAAGACTTGAACAGGAAGTTTCAAAGGTGTAAAGTTTCATGTCCAGATGAGTCAGGCTGCAGGGAGGAGGATCCCACCTGTTTAATCCATGCATGGCTGGCATCCATGTCCCAGATCAATGAGGCTGAGATCCATTGATTAATCTTGGATGGCCTGGGGCTGTGGGGTTTGTGGAGCGATGACTGCAGCTTCACCACCCTCTTGGCAGTTTTGTCTGTGCGAGTGTGACCGCTCTATGCTTCCCTGTGCCGTTTCCCTTTGGTTCACTGCTGTCGGAGCAGTCGGAGCGCTCCTGCAGTGGAGCGCTGTTACATTGTCATGAGATAAGCAGTGTTACTCACTTCACCCGTCATTGGCCATAATATCATGGATGATTCTTGTAAGATAGCACAGACAGAAACCCCTTTGTCTGCATGCTGATGTTCACTCTTAACTCGTATTAATGAGGTTCCTGCGAATGCCCCAGCAGCCTGGTAATCTTTTATTATTTTACATCTTTAACCTAAAAATAGCAATAGCTTTACATTTTGGCTCCCTTAACTGAATAAATTGAGGACTATCTTTCTCAGACGCAGGTTTTCTGCCCTAGTGTTCTTTGGTTACAAACTGTGTCACACTCTCTGTTAGTCCAGAGTTTCTACTGTCACATCTGCCAAACACCTGGTAAATTGCCAGTGTCGCAAAAAATCATAGGAATGGATAGTCTCCCTGACCCGCAGAAACAAACGTAGGCATCCAATCATCAATCCACTGTATAACGCACACACATGCACCTGTCATACGTAAGAAATGGACCCTAAAACACACACACACACGCACCTACACACCACTCACACTAAAGCGGTGCCCTGCCACATGCTCCTCAATGGCATTACAGCGGCTCTCAGCCTGTTATGATCTCATTCCCAAAGCATTCAGCAGGGCTACAAAGCAATTCCAAACACATTTCCAAAGCACATTTTGCAGCGCCGCAAAGTGTTACATCCATCACTGGGGGAATAAGGCATAATGAGCGACAGTCAATGTAATAGTTGATTCCCATGCCAAGGAAATGTGAGTGAGAGGAAGTGTGTGAGACTGTCGGCGCCATTTTTATGGGTCTTATGTGCGTGTTTGCTCTAAAAAGAATGGGTCACCGTGGACCCACTTTGCTACCATAAGGGTGATCTCCCCTTGCTCTAATGCCAGAACCCAAATTTGTTTAATGGCATACTGTTGAAATTAATTATACACCTGCCTCTCAAGTTCTGTCTTTAATTAGATGTGATAACTCTCCCAGTCTACTTTCACATCTTCATCAGAAAAAGTTTCTTTCCAAGTTGTTTGTGATTAAACTGTATATACTTGTCTGTCAATGATCTCTATCTGTTTTGTTCTAAGTTTAAAAAAAGGGATAGAAAGGTACGTTGGGATGCTATCAACGCCAAGAAATGGAGATGGGTGATGGAGAAGATGAGGGGAAGGAGAGAATCAAAGTGGTAGAGGAACCAGAAAAGATGAAACGGACAACTTGATCAAAGAATTTGAAGAGACAGCAATATATAATTAGAATAAAGAAGTGGCATTAACGTTTGGGAGCTCTGAGAGGATCGACTGGGAGCACAAGGTGTGTGTAATTGTATGTCAGAAAAGGGAATGAAGCAGCACGTGGGGAGATCAATCCGAGGCCTCACGGCTGCCAGTCAGGGTAGCAGACAGCTCTTAACTATTATACAGTCTGTTGAATATATTGACGGGACCTATTGAAAAATGAATGTTGCATGTTGCATTTTTCAAATTTGAGCTGTCCGTCCAGCAACGTGCAGTTGTTTGTGGACAGTCCATCTCAGCAGCCTCAAATTTCAACCTTTCTTCAAACAAAAACAGCAAATTTCTACTGCTGAGACCATTGTAGTCTGGTTTACTGATATAATGAGACAGACATAAAGCTTTCCATCTCTGAAACATGGAGGTGGCAGCATCATGATGTCATGTAATTATCATTATGCTGTCACAAGGAAGGAATATTGTTGATTGTGCACTGTCACAAATGAATCCTCCACATGGCCAGTAAGTCCAGACAGACAGCTAAAGCTGTAGTAAATGGCTTAAAAGTAACAAAGAAAAGGTGTTGCGGTGGCCATTGCAAACATGACCTCAATCTTATAGAATATAATGGGCAGAACTGATGAGATTTGGCCTAAACTCCAGTAGCTTGATCTAAGAAGCTGTGTTGAGGGAAGCCTGGGATTTTTGACCGCATTAAGCAGTTTAAAAGCGATGAGCAAGAAATAAAATGTTCCATCAAATCCCCCTTTTTCCTACGACTGACAGAAAATGCCACGTTGGATTGATGTCAGTCCTAGAAAAAAATAGTTTAAACGGATTTGGCCGAGGCTTATGCAAAGTTTCAACTACAGCGGCATGACGTGGGTGTATGGTGATCCAGCAGGCTGCCAAAAGAGAGCTTCAAAGCTGTCAAGACATACTCACGGACACACAAATACAGTTGCTGTCTTTCCTCTGATCCTCTGATATATCCTGCTGAGGGAACAGAATGTAAAAGAGACATGCAATTTCTGCTGTTGGTGCTATTTCATCATCGGCACTGCTAGCCTTGGCTTGACCATTCAAATGAGAAATGGAACACACTGAGGCTTTGAATGTGTTTTATCTAACTTGCCTTTTTGAAGTGTGATTTTTTCTTTTTCTTTTTTCGTTTAATTTTTTCATTCTATGTTTCATTACACGGTGCTGAGGGACTATTACATATCTAATATGATAGAGAGAGAAGGACACTATGATAGAGTAATTATGTAGGCTGGAACTCGAGATAAAACTACATTACAGAATGACAGCATCAAATTAGAGGAAATTAGAGGACATAAACATTTAAAAAGGCCAGAGATGGGAGCAGATTTTTTTTTTTTTTTTACTTGTCAGCCATTTGGATTTTTTTTCCAACAAAAGTCCAAGGGGAAATTGCTGTGTCAGAGTATGAAGTGCAATGCCACTCGACTGAGTTGACAGGATGGTTCCCAGAGAGACGTGATAGGTGATGGGGGAGCTGTGTCTGAAAGTTGGTGGTAGATAATCAGGCAAAAACCTGACAGGCACTGAGAGAGACTGCTTCAATTGTCCATCTTGGCTAATGGCATATGTCAATTTCTGTAATTTTTCAGTTTTGGAATCCTAATACAACAACTGCTTTCAAGAGAGCACAGTTGCTGAGAAGATGTCTGTAAGGTGCCTTACAAATCTGCTCTGATCACAACAAAGTTACGGAAGTGAGCTGGCCAGACACTTTGATTTCTTTTTACAGCATCGTAGTGGACCAGGTTTTAAATAATCAGGAAAAAAGATCTCAAAAGGGAGCAAAGACGGCACTCCAGGAAGTTTGATAGCACTTGTGTGTGTAATAAAGCCAGCTGTTAATAATCCACACACATGATTGACTGGCTACGGGGCTTGACCAGCAGCCCTGTCACACTCCCCTATCACGGTGATGCTGGCCAGTGTATTTCTGTGAGGATTTATATTCAGCGGCATGTGTGCTCAGTGAAGCAGCTGCTTTCCCTAAATGACTGCTACAGATTGTGCTGTTGATGATGATTAAATTATGTGAGTAAGTGTTGCAAGGGCTGCAATGACTTTATTTGTCAAAGTGACAGACAGCATTTCATCCCACGAACTTGCAACTGTTGGACTAAAAATGCTCAATTTCAGTTGCTGCTGTAATCATTGGACAGGTAATCGGAGCCTTTTTTGGCCAAGGATGATTTAGTATTGTTGTCCTTCTCATACGAAGAGGCAGACTATACCTTTGCTCAGTTAGAAAGAGCTCTGCTTCATGGTGGAAGTCTAGAATTGTCCCTCTCAGGAAGAGACTGACAGATGGACTGAGACAGCCAGCCGGAAATAACAGAAAATACCAGTCATCAGTCCTGGGGGCAAGATGAGACGGGAGGAAGTGACAAAGCAATGAGGAGCTACTGAAAATTAGAGGTGAACATTATTTAATTCCTTTGACAAGGATGTGCACGTATTATATGTACACATTATTATATATAAAAAAATATTAAAAGTAATATTTTAAAATATTAAAAATATTAAAAGTTACTGTTATCCCACAGGTATCACGTAACTTTGCTCTGAACACTGATAAAAGCTGGTTTTGTATTTTTCACTCCCTTATTATCTCACAATGATACCTTTTGATTTAGTCAGTCAGTCTGACCCACTTCATATCTGTCTGTGCACTTCTTTTCACAACCCTAAGAAAAGGAGAGTGCCTCTCCAATCACTTTTAGTTTATCTAGCTCTCAGCCACACGGTACAGTTTCACTTCACAATCAAAAGTTTGTTTTCACTCTACTTGCGATTAGTGGTATTCCTATGGGTATACATTCACTTTTGATTTGCATATAAATGCATGTGTATGTGGTGCAATGCTGCTTGGGTTCCTATTTGTCTTACATGTGTAAAGAATTCATTTTATGACGGAAAAGGACAGCTAAGCTCTCAAGCTGAATGCATGAGTGCCAAACATGCAACACTTTTACCTGACTAATGGATATTGGCTGTCACAGTCTGCTTCTCCAGCAATTACTTTAGTGTTGGATTACATGTCACTTCAAGGCAGGCTGCTTATCAAGACAAGTGTGATGAGTGTGAGGGCACAAGTATGATTGAACGAGAGGGAAGGACGCACCAAAGAAAAACACCAAAGGAAACACAAACTGAAGCAAATTCTTTGGCAGGCAGCTGCACACCAGAGCAGCAAATGTGTGAAACAGCATGGGAGTTTGTTACAAGAGATGAGAGAGGAGGGTGAGAATTGGTGAGAAAGACAGAAAATAGGGCATCATGATGAGAAAGGCTGACCACTGGGGAAGTCACAAAAAAAACTATGCAGACATACCTCAGGAGCACTTTACCAGATTGAGAGGACGGACGCTTTGTGTAGCACTTGGCGACTAAATTCTGCAGAGTTCACTAATGTAAGCAGCACTTTTAATTATGACTCATCAGTGCTTCGTTATACCTAAAATGTCAGCTGCCTTTTGTTGCAGAATACCAGATTTTTTTCACTTGTAAAGTCAAGTGATCAAAGGCGCTGCATCGCTAACAGAGTGGACATAGGTGCAGGTGGTGGGCTTTGGGGCTCTGGGAAGAGGCAGTGCAGGGCATCTGTGTGGGCGTTTGGGCCAAGGTGCAAATAAGTGATGAAAGAAATTGCGGTGGAAAGAGACGGCAGGGGAGCGAGGGAGTAGAGATGAAAAGGTGGAGGATAGATGATGTCAGAAAGTGGTACAGAGGCAGTTATTACTGCAACTCAGAAGGGAGGGTGAAAAGGCAAATGTCAGAAAATTAATATTTCAAATTTGGTGTCACAGGGTTATTGCTCTTGCACTTTTTGCAATGTGCCGCATTTAAGTCGAGATAGAAATGATGTATTTATTTACACAGTAATGAGATCTTGTGCGGATGACCTAATTTAAGTCGTGTCAGAGAAGTGCACATGCTCTGAACTTTATTGCGCAAAGCTGCTCTGCTACTACATCAAATAAGTAATGTAATCCTTTATATTTGAAATGATATATTCAAAGCAGCGTGTTAAGACTGCAGAAAAACTGGATAATTCTTTATAAAAACTAAGATTCATGTATTGCAAATGAAAATGCCAGAGATGATTAATTGAACACTTGTTGGTTGGTGCACAGAATAGCCGACCTTAACTGAATGCATGACATTTAGCAACTCCTGACAGATTAAACAAATGAGAACCAAGAGAGGGTTGAAGACAAACCGAGGAAATCCACGAGTAGAAAAGACCTGGGAATAATGGAAATACAAGGGAGATGAAACAAAAAATCTAGTTTTCATTTGTCTCTTTCAATTATTGAATTTAATAAAACTTATTAATCCCAAAAATAAATGATGCTATAATAACATACTAATAAACATAGTCAGGATATTAAAGTAGGCAAGTAGTAATATTAGTCATCATTAGTAAAAGTAATTTAATTGCATTCTGCACCAGTCATCTTTTTAGCAGAGCTGAGGAAGCCTCTAACTTAACACGCTGTTTAGTTATCACTGAGCACTCTTTCTTTGTCAAATTTAACTGCCTTTGATTCACTGGTGCAGACTGGTTTGAATTTCAGCTTAAAAAAGAATTCGGGCTCTTAAAAATGCAAATGATTGCAGTGAAGGATAAATTTCAAAAAGAAAAGATTAGGTGGTGGCATGGTGGAGCTTTGAAAAGATGGAGAGAAAGTTTTTGAAGAGTCAGATTATTGAATACCCCTGACGGAATATTAATATCAAGAGGAAAGTGGGTGGACAAAAGGATGTTCCTAAGCTGAAAACAATAAGTTGGTTTTGGGGAGAATGAAAGTACTTACTCATGACAAAGCTTCTGTGGAGTAAATTATGTGGCCAGTGCTCAGCTGCTGGACTCATTCAAAGCTTCAAACAAAATGTCTGTTTGCTCTTAAACTTCCTGAAAAATTTCTGATCCACAATCGTCTTTTTTATGTATTGGTATTGCCTTATCTGACAGTTTTTCAGGGGGTGGATGACAACATTACATTAAATGAAATTCTTGCACAGTGTTATTTGGAGAAAAAAAAAGAAGGAAATGCGTGATTTGAATCTTAATGAGACTCAGAGCTTTGAGTTTCTGTCTCATCCTAAGATTGTGAGTGTCACTAATGAGCCAACAATAAACTTATCATTCTTGCTATTTCTCAAAAGTTTTTTCTTTGGAATTAGAAAAGGCATTGCTTACTTAAGTGCAAGTCTGCCAAATAAAGTTTAGAACGTTTTCCTAAGAAGCTAGTTGGCTTACGATCAAATTGGTGCCCAAACTTGTATTCATTCATCATGTTGTTATAATCAAATTCAGAATTTTCCTCTCATTCTATCAATCCATCCTCACTTTTTGTCTATCTGTTGCTATTTTTCATCCTGATGTAAATGTATTGTTGGGCTGGCATCCCTGAAATTCTGTTTACCACCACATCCCTCATTTTATGTATCCCCCCCCCGCCTTTCATCCGCCTTTTCTTTTCTTGCCTCAGTTTACACCCACCCCCAATTATATTGATACCATCCATTCAGCCTTTCTTATTTCCTTCCTTCCTCCTCTCCTCCTCCCTCCTTCCTCCCATCCCATTATATTAATACGCTGTTGAGCGAGTGTGATTTCCACAGTAGCCCTTTCTATTAGTCGACACTGCATTAGTGCATTAAGTCTGTGTGCACGCTGCTGCCTGTTACTCAGATGGACACATTAACAGCATAATGGCCGAGTGCTAGCTGCATGCTAATGCCCCCTAAATACGTGTGTGTGTGTGTACACAGATACTCGGCCAAAGTGTGTTTCAATATTCATGCAGGTTCGCATAAGTAAATGACATTGTAAGACTTTCATGCATTCTGAAACAAAGTTAAATACATCCCCCAAATAGACACACAGACCAGTAAAAGCGGAAAGGAAAGCTCTAAGAATCAATATTTAGAGTCTGGAAACAAGAGACAACTGTTACTGCTGCAGGTGCTGAGTCACTTTAAAAGCGACTTAGCGGCTCCAATGATGTCACACGAGCGAAGTGATGGACTTGGTCTCTTGGTGTCTTATCATGGAACACGGTGTCAGGGTCTCTGAAATTTTGAATTAACTCCAAAAGTCAAACATTTTGTGGATGTGAGGCAAGTGCATGTGTTGACATGTAAAATCTTGCAAGGCTATGTGATAAAAGTTGGTTGAGGAGACATGGGGGGTAGTGGGAGAAGGAATTGCTTCCTCTCAGCAGGTGTGAGCATGTGTGAGTGTGTTCACCCCCTAAAAATAAAATGATGGCACTTCCCTGGAGACCATATGGTACAGATAACGAGCCGGTCCTCCAACTCTCCTGCCTGCGCTCTCCTGTGGGTTGCGGGACTGATCTGTGTTGGGAGATTTCTTACAATGGAACAACATTTGCAACACAGAAGAGCATGGAAATGTTATGCCTCTCTTAACCTTGTCTTTGATAAGCAGGTGTTTTCTTTTTTTTTCTGACGGTGCAGCTTTTTTCAGGTGTGAAGCTGTTAATGTGAACACAATAACCGATTATTTAGGTGAAGCTACCATCTGCAATTGAACCATACACTGGAGTTAATGACTACATTATCCTATAGCAGCACCATTAAGGTCGTACTTAGAATGAATAACCTATTTCTTAGACTATTACAATGTGGTTTAGCTTTTTTAAAAATGCGTGCAGCTGTTACTGATCCCAGTTTGTGATTCTATTCAAATCAACCGATGGTCAAACAATTGAAACTGAACAATCTGACCAACAGTTTGTTCAGTAGAGTTCCTGTTAAAAAAGCTCACCACTTCCCCACAGTTGCTACAGGAAATTTTTCTTTATTTCCAGGCGGATTTTTGCCATTTAAATTCAGTCACCTCTACCAGCTGCAAACTTTCCATTTAAACTGTTCACTTGCTCTTTAACTGCGTTAACCTGCTGGTATGTTTGCATGATTGGATGTTTAGTGATGCCTTTAAGCACAGGAGAGAGATGAGTGGAATGTCTCACCATCTGCTGCGCTGCTGTTTGAATCTTGAAACAAATGTCAAAATGTCAGAGTACATTTGTGTTGTTCTCCTCTGTGAAGACACTGTGCCAACCTGCCATTAGATTCTTACAATGAGTTGACTTGATCAGGGTTTGTTCTTCATCAACCATGGCATAAAGGGCTTTTTCTATTGGCTTCAGGTGGCCATTTTAAAGGATTGTGTTTCTTTATTTTTTTATTTCAATTTGATTTTTTTTTACTGTACCACGCCTTCACAATGACAAAAGAAAAGTCCTCTCGGGAATAATCTTTCAAACCAGGCCTGTCTTTCCCTTGAAATTTGTCTCATTCCTCTGGAAACCTTCAAGCTTAACAGGTTCTGATGGGGATGACCAGCCTCTCTGAGCCTACTCTGGCTGGGTCACGCTAGGACTTTTTATTGTTGCAGTGAGTTTTCTTCCAACATGTAAATGAAATATGATATGATGGTAATCCATCAGTTTTTTTCTTTATTGTGGAGGGAAACATATTTTTCTCAATAGTGATATTTTTCAGTGATATAGTCGCCTGTTGGATGGCAGGAAATGGTCTGATAACTTTGCATTATAACTTACTCACCTGCTCTGCTTGGAGAGATAAGATGGTGCTCTTTAACCCTAAATCAAGTATATCAACTATTTGATTTAGAAGTGCACTCTGACTAAAGTCTTCCGCTCTCCCAGTGACTTTGTAGAGCGAACAGAACATTAGCTTTAATGGTGTCCTGCTCTCTGACCCACTCTCCAGAACCCCTCCAGGAACGGAGAAATGACTGTTATCTACTTCCATAAGGGTTAGACAGACAAAGGACAACCATGATGCAGTTCTGAGTGCAGCTACAATGTCAACAGCTTTCTGCAAAATGAAGGATTTTAATTAAGGGTCACTTCATTCAGATGCCACAGTGTTTCATAAGATCATATCTGTTAGCTGGGAATCATGTCAGTGGACAACAACCCTTGTAGGAGAGTGTGGAGAGAATCCACTTAAATCACTTAAGATTCATAGTTGGCATTTTACTTTAGGAGACCATTTATGTAAAAGTTAACAAAGCTCAATACAGTATTGTTCTTTATGATTTATTTTAACATTCAAAACAAGAAAGTGATCCAGAGGGGATGCAAAAAAGAGAATTCCAAAGTACTTTCTGACACATGGACATAATTTACCCCATATTAGTTTTTTTATGATCTATGTTCTTAATTTTGAATATAATACCCGCTAATTTGTGAGTTCCTTACACCAGTTTTATGGCACAGTTATATCAGCACAGAGATGAGGTCTTTGGAACAGATGCTATATAGATTAACTGAAGTGATATTACATAATCTAGTTTACAGAACATGACTGAAGTGGTTGCCTGCTGAGCCCACGATGGGTCTCTTGTGAGGAGTTCAATGTTCAAACAGACAAATCAAAACAGAACTTTCCCTCAGAACTTGGCAATAAAGGACTCACGAAACACAATAATCCAAGAAAAAACCCACTTACCTTTCAGTTGCAACACTTGCATTTATTTGAGCCATGCGGGGGTGCAGTTTTTTTCCCTTCTTGTCTGATCGAACAAAAAAGTCCTTGCATCAAACACTTCTTTCATAACAAGACCATGCATGTGTAAATGGTTTTAAAGACGTTCTACTGAAGTCTCTAATTTGCTGCTAAGTTGTTTTTCATTAAATAGATTTAAAGTGCCTTCTGTGCAGTTCTTCTGGCATATTGCTTGATGTATGAGGTTAATTTGCAAGTTCAACAAAGGGAATACATGCCTAATAGCTTTGCTGGGGAATACCTCTGCAAAACTCATGCTCGCATCCATTCAAAACTCCCCCTTCCTGATATATTTGCATATGGTTGTCTGCTGTTGTGTTGTTTGTCTTTAAAGTGCGTTTAAGATAATTAGTGACTTGTGTATCTACAGTTTCACAGTGCAACACGAGCGTTTCTTCACGAGCACCAGGAAGAAGTGCTGATACGTATTCCCCCGCGTCAGCACATGCCTGAAAGCACCATTAAACGCAAATCTCACAATGAGGCACTGTTGGATGGCACATTTGTGTAACTGGAGGGGAGACGAAACTGAGGAAGATGCAGGTGGCTTGCTTGGATCAATTAGTTTGGTGCCTTGATTGTGTGTGTGTCTGTCACTGCACATAGGAGTTGGTTGCTGAGGTGGTGCAGCTGGGGAGGAATATATTATTCAACTCATGTGCACAAACAAAAGGATATCTCAGGTGGAGTGGTTTGGTGCAGATATTTTAAAGAGTGTAGCTGAACTACTTTGATTTTTTTTTTTTTCTTTTTAAAAAAATATTAAAGAAAGGGACAGGTAGGACGAAAAGCCAATGAAGTGAAAAGCTGGAAGCCAAAATTCATTATGTATGGGTGCCACTGAGAATGATCTAATGCCAGTAAGGGCATATGGTAGTTATTTCTCATTCTTACATTGCCTGAAAATAAGAAAATATTAAATATGGACATACCTTTCCCTGTTGTATTTCTCTGCCAACACGTAACCTCCAGTCACACTAAAAAAACCCGGCCTGTATCCCTTACTCTCATCTAAGTTTAAATCTAACTTAAAATCCAATCTGTAGTCGTAAAAAAATACCTGAAATTCTGAGGACAAGTTTGCATAAAATGTGCCTAAATGCATTGTAGGCTCAGCTGTTGGCCAACCCACCATCCTGCTCCCAAAGATTCAGATATTCAAACTGTTCTCAGGTTTTGGTATAACAAAGTAAATTGGAACTGCAGTGCTTGTAGTGGGAGTTTTTTTCCAGTTGGAAAAATCCCAAAGTTATAGTTTACTGATTTTGATAGATTACCCCATACAAAGTTTATTATATGTTGTACTGATTCAATGCGCTAGAAAAAGAAAGTCTCTTTTTGTTTTTGAAAACATGGATTGTTTTAGTGCTATATCTGAGTAACTGTTCTTGATCATGTCATGTAAAATAGTTTGAAAAGCTGTGGTTTGTCAGAGCGTCGTCATGTTAAATGGCTGAAACGACAGGATGTCACAGCCAGTGCACCTTGAGTGTCAAAACGCCCACAAAGATGTTCAGCGATTGTGAATGAAAAGACGACGTTGTGATAGTTTAATCCTTTTTTTAAACATCTGTATATATGTGTGTGTGTACTGGAGGAAGCATTTCTCCTTCGTATTTATAATTGGATTTGTTTTGAGGACATTCGGTGAGGCAAAGACAGATGTAAATGCTATCTGTGTGGCAGCTTCTGTTGTTTTCAGAATGTGTGATGTTTGCAAGGCAGTAATAATAAGTGTGTTTAGCTGAATGTGTGTTAGAGAGAGGAAGTGATGGATGCCCTGACAGAAATATTAACTCATTGACTGCCAGCCATTTTCAGAACAGAGAGTCGCTCACTGCCAGAGTTTTTTGAGAATTTTGACTGATTTTTCAAGAGCCACAGAATAGTTTGTGCTATGACTATGTAAACACCGAACACACCAAAAGAAACAGTAGACTCTCTTCTATCATCAGGAAAAAAAAATTTGTTTCTACCTTATTCCGTTCTTCCTCGACGTGCGTCTCACCGGCGCCATTTCTCTCATAGCGAACCATTGCGTTTGTTTTTATTTGCTTACAATCTATGCTAATCTCCCATCAAAAGTGGCACAGCTACCTAGAGGGTCAATTTGTTAGTCCATACTCTGTCTAGAAGCCGATATTTATGGAAAAACTTTCGCCGATCGTCCCCCAAGCCACTCGCATTGAAAAACATAAAAGACGTCTATAGACGTCTTTGGCAGCGAATGAGTTAAAGGATATAGCTCCGGCTCTCTGGCTTCTGACCCCCTGGCTGTATGCGCCCCTCCCTTTTTTTGGCAGTGGATGTGTAGAAAAGAGTTGTGGCCACAAACACAGATGTTTCTCTTGCGGAACTTGTATCTTGTGTCTGCAAAAGTGCAGACTATTAGCCCCATAACCACTTCTCAGTGTGTGTGTATTTCTTAGTGTGCAGGGAATGGCTTCTGGAGGCAGCACGCCACCTCACCTGTCCTCCCGATAACCCTCTGACCTTCCCCCAGGAGCAGGTGCAGATTCATTGCTGCATTTGTAAATCTCGCCGACACTTGGCGTACCCTTTTACAAGGTCCTTTTTTTAAACTTAAAAGCAGCGACTCAGTGACCTGGTGCTACGGCCCTTGCTTCTCCGGCAGAACTTTTTGTGTCACCTCGGCTCACTCATTGTCAAACTAAGCATGTTGGACACTGTCTCTGTCCGGTTCTACCTGAAGGGCAGAGATGCCTTTCATCTAGTGTCTAGTGGCTTGCTGAGCATGTCCCATAGCCATTAGACACTCTCACCATCAGACAAACAGCTTTTCTGCAGCAGTGTGCCACAGAAGAACTTCACAAAATTAATGGCCTGCTGAGCCATTAATTCAGTACTTCTCTTGCACATCAGGCAACCCAATAGATCTGGCGTTGACTTAAGGAGCTTGGAAAAATAGTGATTCAATTCTACATGGATTGGAGATTTAGATTTTGGAGACTTAACACGTCTGGAGATGCTCTTCCCCCTGGACAGTATTTCTTGATGGCATGAACTGAGACTAGAAACGGATGTCCAGGTTTGGATATTTAGTTCAAGTCCAGGAAAAGATGGAACAACATTAATGAAGCAGGCCTCATATGAATTTTGAAACAACCAACATTTCTGGACATTTCCTGTCATTGTTTTTTTTTGTTTAGATATTATTCTCATTCTTTTCTGTTGTCCGCATGCCTCTCATCTTTGTCATCTCTGCCTCTCCAAATGCGGTGCGACAGGTATTTTTTCCAGTCCATCTTATTTTTCATCTTCTCAGTGTCATCTCAGACCACATCTTTCATTTGTTAGACCTTTGTTTCTTTGAATATTCTTTACTTTACATCCTACCTATTGTGTCTCCCCCTCCTCTCATTTTTCTTGCACGTGTATCCCAGCACACAGCCCCCCCCCCCTTCATTCCTCTTTCATTTCCTTTGTTTCCCCTGGCTCCTCTCTATTCTTCGGCTAAACATCCCCTCATTATTTCTCTTTAATCTTTTCCTCTCATTGTATTTTCAGTAGCCTTTTTTTGTCTCTGCTGCACTGAGAAGTTTGTCATCGTTTGTCTCAGCATGTGTCATGTTCATTGACACTCAGTTTTGCTATCTTTTTTAGATTTTCGCTCTCTCAGCCCTTTTTCTGAGAGCTTTTTTTTAACCTGTTGTGACTGCTTTTTCCTCTCATCGTGTCTAACTGTTTTTATTTATGTGTCACGCAAATGAAGGGCTGCTATTCTGTTCTGAATATGTTTTGATTTGCTGGACATGAAATGGGGACTGCAAAAGGGACTGTCACTGCTGCTCAGCAGCAGTTAAAGGAGCATCTCTGCTCCACAAAGAGAAAACATGATCTGGGGAGGATTTGATTTTGTCTATTTTTCTCTGTGTCTCTGTGCCATTAAAGCTCTTACAATCATGACTCATGTGGATTTCTGGACTCTACCGTTTTTAAGTAGCCATAAAGTGCTGTTGCTGTTTTTCATGTGGAAGATGTGCTCTCAACCAGTAATGTGACAGCATTTTAATTAAAGTTACTGTTGGTTAATAACATAGCAATAATTCACTAAAAGGATAATGCAACTTCCTTGTTGAATTTAGACAGTAATATAATTTGGGTAGATATGGATAAACTACTTTCTTTTTGTGTTTTTTTTTTAATCTAATTTTTACCAAAAACGTTTGGTAGCGAGTATACTAAAAAAATCTAAATCGCACATAACGCTAAAAAAGCCAGAAATTTTTTAAATTGTCGGAAAATGTCATGTCTCACACTTCTACCACTAAATGTTGATGTTTCAAAACTAATTTTTTTACCTCATAAGTATCATACCAAAGGCGCTGATCAAAAGTAAATCTTGAAGGATAAAATGCCTCATTCAAAGGCAATAAAACCAGCAGTGAAAAGAAGGGGAGACAGATGGCCCCAGGCAGAGTCATCCAGGTTAGCCAGAGCAAAAGATTACTAAGCCTCAGCCCCAGCAGTCTTCAATCTGGTAAATTAGCCTGGTAAGGTCCCTTGATGCCAGTTCTCTCTCTTCATTAAACAGAAACCATGGCTGCGTGTTAAAGGGCTGAGTCAAATTTTGGGAAAACCCACAGTTCTCTGAACTAGGGTTTCACACAGCCAGCTTTACCCTGTGAGCCGTCCTTCTTTTGGTTTCAATGGCCTGATTCATTCATCATTTGTCAGCATCAGGCTGGTTTCAGCTTTGTTTCTACACATCTTGATACATTGTTTGAAAGATGTAGGACGAAAAAAAGTTTCAATGGAAAAGTAAAACTTGACTGTAATTCAATCATCGTTCTGACCTTTGACCCTCCACTGTACACCTCACTCACTGTGACCATGTTTTTGCTACTTCTAGCTGACGACATTAGTTTCTCTCTCCAAGCCTCTGTGTGTGTATGTGTGCGTGTAGGTGTGTGTGTGTGTGTGTGTACAGGATACAGAGGAGATGTGTATGTGTGTCATGCACTGGGGTTAATTAGCCTCACACTGCTGCCATCTATCAACCTAATGCTCAGGCACCGACCCCCGACAGCTCCATTACTGCCAGACACACACAAACACACACATGGGCCGGTTTAGGTCAAAATCCCACCTCCATCAGATCTCCACATAACAGCAATACTAGAATGAACTTCCAGTCTACTGGTCCTTTTTAAAAAGTCAAGGTATCCAAAATGTTCCATGTGTTTCCAGATCCTGTTCGGCATCGACTCTCATCTTATGGAAATTTTCTAACTTGAGTTGCTGATCATTCAGAAGAGCTGACCAGATAAATGTACTTCTCAAGCATAATGTTAGGCAGCATTTCTATCTTTTGGCCCTCTGAGGGGATGAGTATGACTCTGAAGTGTATTTTCACAGCTTTGGGACTCGCACACAAAAAGCCACTGGCTTGGATCATTAGGTCGGTTAAGGTCCAAATCCTGCTGTTAGTTATCTCCTCAGCTCCCTTGTGGGATTCAGTCGGATCTATAGTGAGGGATGAAACTGTTCCCCTCTATTGCCAAAGCAATTAAGGAATAGACGCGACAGACCTGTCTATTGCGACAGGAGTTCTACAGTATTGGTTTGGATTGGTTTCACTCTTGTTTAGATATCAAAATACAGGTGCAAATCATGTGTGGCAACTAGAGGTTTTCTCAAAGCAGTCCCCAAAGAAAAAAACAGAAAATAAAATGGACAAGGGACATCTGCTTCAGTGTCTTTGCTGTTTGAACAATCTTGAGATTGTAGGGGAGAAAATATTCTGTTATTTTATTGTACATTTGTCCTTTGTGATGACTTTTATTAATCATAATCAGATGTAGTGGTCAGGTGGGGGCTCAGCTCTGGTTCCAAGACTCTGTGACTCCAAGAATAGCCAGTGCTAAGGAGGTGAATTTGATTAGCAGAGCCTTGGGAACAGAAGGCAACATATTCATTAGGCCTTATTATAAAACCAAAGCCCCAGTGTGTTTGTGCATTTCCAAATCCATCGATCCATTAATTCTAAAGTCTGTAATCAACAAGAACAACAGCTTTCCATACCAAAATATTATTTTAACTAAATTTTTTGTTCTGCAAAAGACTAAATCCTGGCAACAAACATGTGGTTTGAGCAGCAATTTATATTCTAGTTATTAGCCTTGTTCCTGGTTTAGCTCTGTGACCATTTAAGGAGACAATTTCCTCTTAATAATTAGTTGACACTATTACCTGAGGTGTTTTTTATAAAGATATTCCTATTTTATCTTGAGACAGAAAATTGTGACCGAGTGAAGCCCCTGCGAATGAGGTAATATTAATATTAGCAAGTTAACATCACAAGGTGTGTTTGAGTACCTGTTGTGAAAACGCAGAAAACGTATTGCTTGGGTTGTTACTGTTTTGGAATATTATGATTACATCTAATTAAAAACATGCTGGTAATTTACACATTCAATGTAAAAGTTGTTTGCCACCTTAGACATTGGGGTTTAGTGAGGCAAACGGAAAACCGGTGGACTGAACAAAAAAAATGTCACACATTGTTGTTTGAATGATGATAATGTTCTGACCTGCTCGGGTGTGGGTTGTGCAAATGACCAAGCATAACTGCTCGGCCTGGAAGCATTCAGTTAAAGTAAAAATGTCTTCCATCTTATAAGATGGGCAAAACTAAGAGCTGAGATTCATGAAAAAACACTGTAAACAAAACACAGTTCACTCAATTTATGCACATATAAAAAAAATTACTGCTTTTTTTTGTCATTTTGCATATATCCCCTTTAAAACGGACACATATTCTATGACATCAAAATGACACCTCTGAGACCTCGGCTGATGCCAGTGTTTAGATATCTGATTAGATAATGTGAAGGTGCAAACTTAATCCAATCTTAAACTCCCCAACTTTTTACAAAGTCATAATGGCCATCATTACAATATCAAACATACTTGATATTCAGGAATTTAATGTGTGCTGTCCCAGAGCTGCTGAGCAGAGCGGTTGACAAGCACCAATAAACATTGGACCCTTGAGGCTAACGTAAGCTTGTTACTCTTGTCCAAATAAAAAGACCTTACATGAGCCATACATCATTCCCGTTTATTAATTTGCCATGTCATTCAGCTTGCTGTGTTTGCATTCAGTAGTCTATTTTCCACTGAGATTAAGTCGTGTTGGGGAGACTGTGAGGGCCACGGACTGACACTCTCTCTTGGGGTGTTTCTTTGTGGATTTGAGCTATGCTCTGAGTCAATACCTTGTTGCAATTGATCCATTTTTATTGCAACAAGGTAATTCTAATACCTTACCTAGTTTTGTTTGTGTCTCACCTAGCCTTTCATGGTAAAGCACACCTGAGATGCCCACTTTTGCCTGCCCCTGAGTAGTGCCCCCATCCAACAAAGAACTTCCACCTTTGAAATGTTGAGACACTTGTCTATGAGAGATCAAGATTGATGCGGATGAGACGGTGAAAGTCTTCTCAAACTGATTGCACTCCTTCCGATAATTAATTCCCACAGGGACTCAAGTGATAGACTGACCGTCTGACTCATCGGTCCTATGGCTGGGGCATGACCCCTGAACTTGAATGAAAATTGATCACAGAACATCAATTTTATGCGCAAACTCCGTTTCATCAAGTAACAGAGACATTACTTTGTGACTTTACCAAAGTATTAATTGAAACGGCTCCTCAGCCTGTTCTATTTTACCATACACTTGTGTTTTCCTCTCTCCCTCTCTCTAAAATGCTCTCACACACATTCATTAGAGCAAATGGAATTAGGGGGATTGGAGAAATAATCTTCTCCCCCAGTGATGTGGAGGAACCAAGCCGTTAATTTCCCACCTCTTACTCCAACTCTACTTGCTTTGAAAAAGCCCTGAAACGCTGGAAAACTCACAGCACATGAATGATTTACCGCACTCAAATGCTACATGACATTAGACATGCTCGGCCTAAGTAGGTTCTTGAGCTTTCAAACACAGTACATGTATTTCTGTTGGATCAGTAGATGTGGGAATATATGAATTCCTGCAGAGATGTTCCCTTTCAGAAAACAGGTGTGGATGTGGAAGACGCTGGCGGCTGTGTTGCCTGCTGCAGAAAGGAGTGGATGCCACTGAATCTGTATGACTCTCCTTCATACAGCTTTATTTCCTCCTTCTTGTTCTCTAATGACTTGGGAAATATGACAACATGACGGTGCAGTGTGTACAAAAGTGCGATTGTGGCTGTGTTTGTGTGGTTTGTATCTGAGTGAAATAACAAAAGATCAAAGTATCAGGTTTGTCCCAGTCACTGGGTTTCATCTCAGTCCCTGTTGTAAACAGACAAATATCTCGTATTTCTCCAGCAGTGCATTCATTTCTCTTTGAAATGGATATTCGCATTCAGAGAAAGTGTAATGGCAGAGATGCATGCATAGTTACTGATGCACAAGTAAAAAGACTCATACACTGTGATGCCACATGCACGCACCTTGTTACAGCAGTTGTTTCTTTGGGCTGTCCCAGCTTTGATTTGTTTATGCTATTTATTCTCTGTTCTTCATGAATTATACATACACATCCTGGACTTTCTGAAGGTTTCTGACTGCTCTCCTGGCAGAGCTGATTAATAACACTTCTTAGAAGTCTCCCACATGAACTCTTGATTCTTCTTAGTGGAGTCAAAAGTTTATGGCCAGAGAAAAGCACAAAATGCTACCAGCTAAAGTACCTGCTAAGAATGCAAAGCCCCGATTTCAGCAGTTCCCATTGATCGTTGTCATGGAGACGGTACAGTGTGCCTGCTCAAAGTCCAAACTTGTCTACGTTACACGCTGAGTGTTAAGTCTGAATCCAGTCAGTCTGAATTCATCTTCAGTCGATGATTCTTTTTTCAATCATTAGTTTTTTGCCTTCCCCACCCAGCCGACATGTCTGATTGGTGTCTCCATTTTTCCAGGATAAAATTTCTACATCTCAGGAGTTGCAATTATGTTTCACAAATAAATACTGGCTCTGAGGACTGTCTGCCTTGGCTTCCGTCAGCAAAGGTCACAAAATGATTGACGTGTATCCAAAATGTAAACAGTTGTGACCTTCAGTAACAGCCAGAGTGAACCCCTGACATTCACTGTAACTGCTGTAAAAGTCCTGTTTTAAAACAGGTTCTTACTATATTTGACTAATAATAAGTTCCACTTCCATTGAAATTCTTGGACCCTTTTTAGTCTAATTGAATATCACTCATTAATACACCACCCCTACACTGGCTCTGAGTTTCTGCAGAAAAATAAAAAGCATTTAAGTCTTTTATTGCTTTACATTGAGCTTAAACTACATGAATTGAAGTGGGTCAGTAATGCTCAGGTGAAGCCTTAATCCTTGTTATTGTCCGCCTAAAGTCCTCAAATTTCGACACTATTTAAAGGAGCTTAGAATAAGCCTTTACAGCTGTCAGAAGTCTTACAAAATGAATGCCTAACCTTTTTAAAATGGCAAAGGACAAGTACCGATACAGGGTGACAGAGATTTAAGATGATGCCTAACAGGAATGCAGACAGTGAGTGATGAGTTTCAGTCTCACACACACACACACACACACACACACATAGTCTTCCTGTTCTACCCACCGGTTGAGCTGTTCAGCATTTGGAGATGCATTTCAATACAGGTGTATTGTTGTTTATGCCAGCTGATGAGCTCGATGTGTTGGTTGAGAATGGCAGTGTTAGTTCGGCTGAATTCCAATGAGACATGTCTGACATAATTGTGCTTCTAAGTGAATGGTGGCGAGCTCAGGGTCCCCCAGTGCTGTCCCTCTCTGTCAGGGCTAAAATCAATCTACCTGTCACCACCCTAAACACCATCAGTCTGTTATGTTACCTATCTGCAGCAACACGTGTGTGTGTGTGTGTGTGTGGGAGTGTGTGTTCTGTCTTTCTGTCAACTTATCTATATTTTTCTTTTGTCAGTCTGTCCTCCTGTCTAGTGTCTACAGTTTTTCCCTGTCAGTCTTGCTGTGTAAGATCATCTCTCTCCCCTTAATCTCTCTCCTGACACCAGTGGTTAAAAAAAAGATATTCCCAGCTTGCTTTTTGTCACCTAAATAATTTCATTTGGTACTCGTCCATGATTTTTGTTCTTCACGGTGAGCCTGCAGAGAGTAGGAACTGAGGCTTCCCAGTACAACATTGATTAAAGAATTCAAACTTTGATGATTCATCTTTTTTGCTCCTTTTTCTAACATTAAATTAAATTGTGTTGGTTCATTAAAACTGTGTCCAGACCTTAATGACCCACCGAGCTACCTTTAGCCTTGCATCCTCTCTTTTTTCTTCTCATCAGCGTCTTCTTTTTCCCCGCTTTATTTTCCCAGATACCCCAGATCAGCTACGCCTCCACTGCCCCTGAATTGAGTGACAACAGTCGCTACGACTTTTTCTCCCGCGTGGTGCCACCGGACTCTTACCAGGCTCAGGCCATGATGGACATCGTCACAGCCATGGAGTGGAACTACGTGTCCACGCTGGCCTCAGAGGGCAACTATGGCGAGAGCGGGGTGGAGGCCTTCGTCCAAATATCCAGAGAAACTGGTAAGATGCATATTTCTTTCTGTTTATTGGTGTTACTGTTATGTGTATTGAATGTAACAATCAACAGAACTTAAAGTATCTGTCACTGTGATACTTTCCCTTTCGCTTTTTAAAGAAAATATCACAACAATGGGGGATAATCCTCATTCATCTTCCAATTAGTGTCGGTGGTTCTGATTGTACCTGTTTTCCACAGATGCTTTACACTGTGTGGGAAGCTTCTCTTTTCAGCTCATTAAATCCCAGTAGCCTTCTGAACACAGTAGGGCACACAATTTAATTAAAAATGTTCACAGTCATGGATGCCATCTCCTTATATCAAATGGTTCCTCTTTATTTCAATTTTGCTCTAGTTTTTTACACAAAGTAGCATTAAATGTTCAGTTTGGTTATCAAACATCCTGCAGTGTTCTCATTTATGAGTTGTAACCACTTGCAGTGCAAGCAGTGGAAGATGCAATAGAAGTAAAACTAAAGTGGTTCATATGCTCATATTGATGCTCTCACTGTCAACTGCTTTATTAACAGGGTTGCGAATCTCACAGCACTACACAATCGATGACTACTGTGGTGCAATTATAAAAAGATCCATATATATATATATATATATATATATATATAAAAGTGTGTGTGTGTGTTCATGCTTCACCTTACCAATTTTGAACTCCTTGCAAGCTAGCACTAAACATTTGAAGGAGACATCATCTTTATGTGACTGGACTTGTTAAATGTCTTTTTTCTGTGTTTGTGACAAGCTGATGTTGGTCAATCGAAAGTTGTTGTTTTTTTGTATGGACTTCAGTTTCCTGCGTGTTGCTAAAAGCCTGTCAAAATCTGTTTTCATAGAAATGAATATCAAATAGATGGCTCACTATCTATTTGATAGCCTGCTCTGAAGGTGCAGGAAGATAACAGACAACAGGAAAATATTTTCTATTAGTTACCGTAGCTTGGATATTTTCTAAAAAGCTGATATTTTGTATGATGCATGTAATTTGTGGGAATTCACGGTACTTATACTTGTCAGAGACATGTAAAGGACATTCTATGTTGGGCTTGTAATTGAAATACTACATTCAGCATCATTTCTCACAATAAGCAGGTGGTGATCATTTTTACATTACCAGTTGAAAACCTCCTGCTGTGATCTGCATTTCTGTAGGTGTTTGTGCCGTCTACCGTCATTTTGCAGATCACTTTGCTTTCCAAGCCTTTGTACCTGCAGGAAGATAACTTCTTACAAACCTTTGCTTCTTCCCATTTGGAGGCTTCAATGAGGGACTGATGTTTAGGATGATAAGGTGTTGTTTTACAACTGCTGATAAACTAGGAAACAGCGGGCACTTTAGAAGAAACATTCCTTTTACAGCAACAATTTATAGATTGTTTGTTTTATTTCTTTTTCCCGTTCTTACCTCTTTCCCCTTGAAAGTGCAGGGAGCCCTGTCTTTGTGCGTTTCTTTTTATGCGAGGCAGCAAGTCTTGCTGTGCAACTCTTTCATTAAGGGGTGGTGGTTTGTTAAATTGGGCTTATAGAGCACAATGGGAGGCACACTGCTGAGGTTGCTGACTCATGGCTTTTTGGGGTCTCTAGGTTCTTTGTTGATTGTGGGGGTTGTAGTTCCATCGGGAACAGCTGGGGCTTAGGGTTAAGAGCCAATGGGTGAGTCGGTGGTTCAATTCCTGGCTAGGTGTGTCTTTGGAACACATTGAAACGCTAAGTCGCAATGCAGGCCTCAAATAGGGCACATTGCGATATGTCTTGTTTGTGCCAATCCATAGCCCGGCCAAACTTACCATGCGAGTCAAGGTTGACGCGCTGGGGCGACTCCTCATGTGAAAAGCTGAAAGATAAATGGAAACAACATGTTTGCAGTTCTACCATGCTGCTTTGTGACTGGTGGAATCCCTTCACAAAAACATCCATCGTAGGAACCATTCGCCAGCCAGTCAAATGAAAATATTTCCACACCAGGACAGGCCCGAGTTACCAGAGGAGGTACATGACCTTCCCTATTAAACACATTCAAATCCTGCAGAAATGTGGGGTGCTGTGAGAGCTTGAGCTGCTGGATTAGTCTCTGAATTCACAGTGTGTGTGTCACAGATGTGACAAAACTTACACAGCATATCTTAACAGACTTTTTTTTTTTTAATAAACAGAAATATTGGACTGAAGTGATGTCTGAGTTGAGAAAGAAAAACTCATGGGGCCTTGTTGGTTGAAATTGTACCTTGTGAATAAAAAGCTTTACTGTTGGTTATCAGCAGTACTGTTGAATTTGAGAAGCAGTTTTTTTCTTTTTTTTTTGACATTCTGAAACAGTCTGAGATCTCAAAACAATTGGTTTGAATTGTGCTGTAATGGACTATGGTATGTTCTTCTTTTTTTAAAAACTTGAAATCTAATATGGATTAAACAAGAAGAAATGAAACACAGATATGAAAAGGAAAAAAATATATACCGAGGGATAGAACA
Source organism: Menidia beryllina (assembly GCA_013363375.1). NCBI lineage: Eukaryota > Metazoa > Chordata > Actinopteri > Atheriniformes > Atherinopsidae > Menidia > Menidia beryllina. The sequence continues at coordinate 2,620,337 of JABUIW010000245.1, read as the reverse complement.
CTTGTCTATTTTGATTAAAGTCTTAAAAGCCCAATCTCTGTGGTTTTGAGTGCATCGTGATGTTTGAATACCTCTTCAAATCAGTTCATGAAATCCTCAAAGTGATGTTGACAGATCAAAATGCTGTCTGTTTCTCTGTTTATGTCACAGATGTTTATTGAAAATTCATTATGTTAGATGCTGACAAATATTTACAGACTAACAGAGTGCCCGGCAAGGAGAGAATCCATTTGAGGAAATGCTCTTTTGATCTATTTTTATCACTCTTTTACTCTAGTCTTTCCTACTTTTTGCTTCATTTCGGGATCATTTTGTTGTGTGGTTGCAAAGATGACAACCTTGTGTGTTTGTTTATCCTCATTGCGGTCTATCTGTCCATCTCTGTCTTTGTGTGTGCCTGGAGCCAGCTAACTGGAGGCTGTACGCTGTGACAGTCAGCACATAGATATTTTCTGTGGTGTCAGATCAGAAGTGTGTGCGCCACTGGAGAGGGTAAAGCAGTCCTCAGCATTGTGTGTGTTTGTGTTCCAGAGGTCAGCATAGCATATTTTGTTCCTCTCTGTGTATGGTAGGCGGGCTTCTTGCTGCGGTAGCAGTCATTTGTTTACTCTGCAGCTGTGAAGAAGCGAACCGACCCAGGAAGATGAAGGACTGACAGAGGTGACAGAGTGATGAAGACAGGAGGCGGGGAGAGGAGAGGAAGGTGACAGGAGGGAGAACTAGAACCATTAGTGTATGCTAGGGTGCCAAAGTTGTGAATCAAACTTTATATTGTGAGAAACTGAATGCAAGAGACAGAATGACACAAGAACAGGAGGAGGACAAACAGCAGTACATTTTTCCCAAGATAGTTACATATTCTTGGTTTTTCATAAAAAGCACAGGTGATTATAGACATGCACACATAAATAGGAGGAACACCCACACAAAGAGCCACGGGAATTTGGAGGTGATTATTTTGTGATTATGGTGTAATAATTGCAAGGCAATCTGATTACTTGTAATAAACAGCCATATTCATTAGTGTGCAATCTTTCACTGGTGTACGCTGACAGTGTGTGTGCGAAGGAAAGTGTGCCGAGTGTGCACATGCATGTTAATCACCTGAAAGTTTTTGAATAGGTTGCTTGAGTCTCATTAGCAAGAGTCATGGGTCACCGAGTGTGTCATCTCTGCTGCTTACTCTAATGATGGAGCTTGTTTAATAGTGCCATGTCATGCTTTTCTGTTCTCGTCCTGTGACTTTTTTTTAATGAAGGCATTAAAAATTTAAATATTTTCCTCTCCAATTAAGCATTTGAATATGTCCTACTTTTATTTGCTGCTGCACAGCTGCAATGCTGAGCCACTCCCAGGAGGAGTTGGTGAGAAATTCTGCACTACTAATTTTTCAGCCAAGCCCACGCAGCAGTCAGCAAAATCTTTGTTTTACAAAAACATGCTTCAGGGACAGCTGGAAATAACTTCATATTTCAGGTTACAGTAATGAATGAATACAAACCCAGGATGCAGTTTTTTAACTCATCAGATTATGCGACTCTCGATGTTGACAGTGATGAAAAGTGACTTCTTTCCCCCAAACTTTTTAAAGCACAGGAAAATGAATTCCTTTCCCAGCTTTGTATCACCTTAAAATCTTAGTAAAAAAAAATCCAAATCTAACAGGAGTCAAATATATCCTACACATTCACGTATAACTGGAAGGATCTCGGACTTAGATGCCACTTGACAGAAATTTTGGCTGATTTATGTCAACCTACTTTTGTCTATATCCTTAGAGGTAATGTTTTTTCACTAATGATTTATATTTTGAGTGGATTGGCTTCAGATGTTCAATCATTCCATGCGTAATGTAAAAAATTTTGCTCAGCCAGGCCTACACCCTGAAATATATTCACCGTGACTTTTCCAGCATATGCAGCCTGTGCGTTTTAACCCGCAGCTATGGCTTTCCATTCAGGCAGAACTAGTCCCAGACACAGTTCAGTGAGCATGTTCCAAACATGTTTATCATTAGTAACTGTTCACAAACTTCTTTCAAAATGAATGTACACATAAATAAACAGTGTCTGTATCCAATAAATCAATGTGGCCATTTTAATGACGGGGCAGTCCACAAAAAATGCAAAGGTCAGAGTGTTTATCTGTCTCTAAGATGGTCTCTTGGTCATGATATGATGGGCTGAGCTGCATCAGAGGAAATAATGATTCTATACAGAAAGCCTGAGGCTGGGCTCAGTGTTTCTGTCCTGCAATCTTTGATTAAATTCCTCAGGTTGTGGAAGCTCCAAGGAAAAGGTGCTCCACCAGTCTGCCCTTTTCCTGTACCCCACCCCACCGTTGACCCTCACTTTGGCAAGCGCAGCACATGGCACTGAGACTGCAGCCTCCCGTATCAAGCTGAGAGTTTGGACCACGTGGGCTTGTGGTGGTGTATTGACTGAAGACCAACAGACGACACATTTTAAATCAAGTCACGACCCTTTCTCCATCTAGTATCCACCCTTACCTCCCGCAGGAATTTAGTTGGGATTAAATCTACATTCAGCCATACCGAGACTAAGTGGATTTGTGTATGCATGAGAAAAGAGATGGACTTAAACTGTGGGTAAAATCATTATATAAATACCGTATAGGAACCTGTAGGTGAAGGAATCAGAGAATTGTGAGTGAATTAATTTGCTCACAACAAGCGCCTCCCTTCTGATCCCGGCCACCCATCAGAAGCTTGGAAGGGAGTACTGAAGATGGGAAGGAAATTAGAGTAGAAAAAAAATAATTAAACTTCTATCTCTTAATTAATTGAATTAGTTCTCTGGTTCTACACTAATCTTGAGGCTTTTTGCTTAGCTTTGCCGCTTTGGTTAGTTTTCAGATCACTTTCGCCCTCCACAATGAAGGAGGCCCTTGCCCCAGAGTCTTCCTGCTGGCTCATGTTTTATTCATTAAAAGGGATTCACACATCATTTGAGAAGCACTTTGATGCCAGCTATACATATCACTAATCTATTTATAAACTCTATGTCAAACTGTTATTTTAGATCACACTTATGTTAAGAAATTATATCCTATTATTTTTCAAGGGGATACTTGTCTGAATTGGTTTCCCACACATTACAGGACTATTCTCACAATGCATAGGGTAAAGAAAATGTTTTGAGCAATTTCTTAATATATTGACAGGGTATACTGTAAGTATTTTTTCCTAATATGTGCAATCATATCTGGGAATATAGTATATCAGGTAAACTTTATTTGTTTTTTGAACTGCCCCCTGATACATTTGTGCGTCACCACCAGTCCAAAAAAAAAAAAAAAAAAAAAACCCTCTCGGCTTTCAAATGTCTCTCTCAACCACCCATTCTAATTTCCGGTGTAGCACCGCCGTTTAAATTCACTCTACCTCCTCTGTGAAGCCTTAACCTCCGAGACCTGTTTGCTCAAATCCAAACAGTTTGACTGCTGAAGCCAGCTTTGCGTGGAAATGTTTGGTCGTTCGCTGTACTGAAAAGCATTCACATCTACCCCCACTCTCAGTGGATATAGAAAGGTCAGATAACAAGGACTGCAGAAAAAAATCTTAACTACTGTTTAAGATCACCTTAAAAGATCACAGGAAAAGCTGAATATACAGGAATGAGAGGTGGACCACACGTTTTCTACAGCACTGTAATTATCTGAACAAATTGGTTTGATTACAGTACCTGATAATGATGTGTTTCATGCATCAGGTTATAATGCATTCATGGACCTCAAACATACAGATAGTGACATGTCTGACCAAAACTGTGTAGAAAACTGCTGTTTCTGAAGCACACACACAGCCACCCTCACAATCAAATCCTCAAGAGAATGCACTCGCTCTGTAACTCTCAACTGACAGCAGATGTCAGATTTGGTTGAATTAGCTCTCTGTTTCTTGTCCTAGATGACACTCCCTACGCAGCCTAAGACTTACACTATTCATCACCACACTCACAATCGCACAATAACAGGGGATCCAGACATCAGCCCATCCATTTGTTACTAACTCGACCAACCATGGTTTTAATCTCAAGGTGAACTGTCCTTATTGGCTGACAGGCAGCTGTCTGCGGGCTGGTTTAAACTGTTGGTTTCTCATGCGTTTGTTACCCAGTCTGCATATGTGTGAACATTTGGCCAGAATGAATACAGCCATCGTTAATTGGACTCAAACTTCTAACTCGGAGTGTTATTTGCATCACCGACTTGTGTGATTTTAGTCTAAGAATAAATCAGTTTGAGAAGCAAATTGTTCCATTACAATCTGGCTGATGTTATCCATATGCTGCCTGTCTCACACCTGAGTGAGAAGTGACAATATCGTTTACATGTTAACAGCCCTCTGCGGATGGCATTAGTATCACCCGTGGTAATCAAGGTAATTTTTATTAGAATTGCTCTGAGAATTTTATCATATCCTTTAAAATTGCCATTCTGAAGCTTCTCCAATAAAAGCTCTGGTAGAAAATACCTGCTGACTCCGATTAAACTATTGAGTTGCCAGCGATCCCTTGTCTACCAGTATTTCAGATTTGTGTTAGTGACTCCTGAGGGCTAGACAATGGTGATTACTAAACACAGGGCTGCTGTGCAGTATTTTGACTCAGATTTCATGACTACCAAAACTGAAAGATAGGTCTGTCTTTCGCAAACCCATTTATTATTGACAGGTTTTGGAGTACATTGCTTCCTACAGACTAAATTCTTTAATAGCCTACTGCATGCTGTGGCCAGGGTGAGATGTGCTTTAGTGCACTTGTTGGATTTTAAACTGTGTCTCAGTTTCCTGTATAGTGTCCATTTTAGCTCCAGTGATTTCTTTGACAGAGGTCAGAACCCTCATATTCCCTCATGACAGAGCAAGAGTGTGCTGGGCAGATAGAGGTACAGACATAGGCAGAGCAGCGTTGCATGCTCTTCTTTGTATGGATGTACAGGCCCCTGTTCTTGATCCCTGTTTTTTCATCTAACAGCCTATTTTGAGAGACTTAGGCTATCACTCTTAATCCCTAAAAGTAATTTCAACTCCTGTGTGTAACGTCTGTCCACTGTTTATGTGTCTTATCTATTGTTATATGTATTTGCTTTGGATAAACAAATATTCAAGATGGACAAGGGACTGTGTGTATTTATGATATGTATGTGCACACATATAGATAAGACACCCATCCTTTTATCGGTACCCTTCTTTCCAGCTTTAAATGTAAAGGTTTCTACACAGTATTTTAGCTGTCCCTTTGGTGGTGTTCATAGGATCCACTGGGACCACTCCTCAAGTTTGGGGGTCATGGCTCTGAATGCTCTGATCAACATTGGTACCACTAACAGCCTTTATCAACACACTCACACTTTCAGTTTTTATCTCCACCTTAATGTCACTTTAAATTGCTACATTTATCCCTGCTCCTTCCTCTGTTTCATACGGTTCGTTAGTTATTACCCGCTTATTAGCAGAGATCCTGAAGTCCCAAAGGAACTCAACTCTGTCATTCCCCACTCTCCGCACAGCCTGCTTCTCAGGTCACATCGAGTGTGGCAAAACCTGACAGTGATGGCCCCTAAGCTGAGGGCCCGCTCTTCAGCTGCCATGATCACTGCCTCCAGACCTTTTAGTCATAGCTGCTTTTTCGAGCCACTTGTTGAACCTCTCTTTATCGGCCACTTCTTCGTTCTGTAGGTGATAGCATGTCCTCTCCCCTCTCCTGGGTGTCGGCACACTGGAATTCACTTTTCCTTTTCATCCCTCGGGGCCCAGCTCCTCTCTTTCAGCTAAATGTACAATGCCAGGGTGCTGGACATAATGACAAATCCTCTCTGCGTTGTGAGGAACTTTTTTGTCACTATGTCATGATTTTGGTGAGGCCATTATACCAGCTGGGTATATGACGACTGAGAGGGGATCTGTTTTTATGGATCAGACTTTGCTCTTTCCATTTAGTGGATTCTTGTGTTGAGCCTGGTCATGTCTTGAATTATGTGCCTGCTCATCTCATTCGCTTTAATAAGCTTCCATATTGTACAGAGGCAGGTTATTGGCCAGAAAATGGAAGGAACTGCCTCTGGAATTCATACATATTTAATTTATATGTATATTCAGTATGCATGCACAACCACCCACATCTTTGTGTGTTCTATGCCATGTGGACCTTTGATGCATATGCTTTGTGTTTTCAGTGAGTAGAAATCTGCCTCGAACCTGAAAGCACTTTCAAGGCTCCTTACCGTTCTGCTCCAGTAACGTTTTCTTTTTACTTCCTCATCTTTTCTTTCTCCATTTTTATTTTATTTTTTATCCGTGTCCACAGTAGTGCTCTGGGGTTACAGTTAAAATAAATGGCAAGGACCACTTTTCACTGGCCCGGTGGAAAAAGTCAAATGAATAAAAAATGAATTTGTTTGGTTTTAAAAACAAACTAATTACATTTAACCCTCTATCTTAGTGCTTCAGCCCACAGTTAATCTACCTTGCCTAAAAGGCAAATTTGCAAGAGTAGACGCGGGATTAAATGATTAGCTGAGGTGAACACTAAAATATTGTTTTCCTTTGATAACAGAATATGAGGGTTTAGAAGCTGTCCAACTTTGTAATCAAAATATTGGTTGGACCAGCATACTTGACACTTTCTACTCAATAATGCATATTAAGTTTTCCAGCCATTATTTCCATCTTACTTGGTTTAACATGAAGACCCTTGAAAAGACACCCAATACAAGCATACAAATGCTTGCTTGCCCTCGTGTACCGGTACTTGCCTGCAAAGATGGACCATAATTGCATAGGATTGTACGGGGGTTTATGATTAACATCGCTAACATAATCTCTTCTCAATCAGACAAAAACCTCTTTTGGCTTCATATGGTTTAAAAGAAAATCAGTTTTACCACAAACTTGTTATTTAGACCATTTTAAGAAAAGGCTCATAAAAGCTTACTGTCTGCTGAGATCATTTTTAGACATTTAGATGTTCATTCAGGGATCAAAGCAGCATTTAACTTTGATGTTCAGCCTCTCAGGATCCTTCAGAACAATTGTATGCTAAAAGGGGACTGCGACTGGTGGATAATTTAAACCATACTTGAATAAAAAGGCTTGTATCTGATGCTTCAAATAAATCTAAACTGGGCTGTAGGCAAGACAGTAGCAGCCATAACGTCTTGTATCGTCCCACTTAATGGGTCCGGTAGTACCTGATTAAGCCTCCCTGTACAGTGGATGAAGCAGCATGTTGGTGGGAATAATTCCAGGGTTAGGTGCTGTAGGGTGCCTTCACTTTCTTAGTGTGAGGTCAAAACGTGTACTCTATCACAGGAATTTTGCTGAAATTTATCTGAGCAGTCAATTTCTTGTGGTCCATGCCCCTGCTTGGACCATTACTGAACAGTAATGTTCAGCAGTTATTCTATTTATGTCGTGATCCGTTTTTTGTTGGTCAATGTTAAGTTCAGATTGCTTTATTAAGACCGTTTTGGCCTGAGTATGTAACCAATTCAGGATAAAACTATTTAGCCTTTCTTTGCAATTTTAATGTCAAAACAGCTGAGAAGTTTCAGAGATTCTCTGTACTCGATTTACTCCTTTGCTGTAACTCCTTTTTAGGTTGCAGATCAGGTGTAATGCACAGTTCTTTTAGCACATTCATACACAGACACATTAATCCTGCTGTCTCCAGCCTGTCAGAACTGGTGAGCTGGAAACCGACAGGTTGCGTCTTTTCTTACCATATGCCTTGCTACTAATAATTCAAACTTGGCCAACCACAACAATGTGCATGGACATATCCTCATTTCATCAATGCGTCTTCTCACTGGCCCTCTATTTTCGTGAAGCCGTTGTAAATACACGCACACACACACACACACACACACACACACACACAGACATCCCAACGGCCTGATGGATGGCGACCTGGCAGAGGCTGATTAGCTGGGAGTGAATGGGGCAACATTACAACTCTGTCGGCTTTGCTATTGCTTTGTTGCTTCGACAACGATCCATGTCGGGACACTGGGATGAGGGAAGAGTAATCAATGCTCTCAATCTGTCTGTGTCTTTGTTTATTTCTCTGAAACCAGGCCCAGTCTTTCAGATTTATTCCTTTCTCTCTGTGTTGCTCTACCTCCTTGTCCACCTATCCCCCTACAGCCTTTGCCACTCTCACTGTGCAAGATCCAAGTTAGAACTGTGAGCTTATTGGGGTTTGAATGAGCAGCAATTGTTTGCTTCTCACCCTTTGATTCTATTCTTTTCTTCGATAAAATAAATGCAGCATGATTTAAATAAGTAACTATGAGGGTGAGAAAGAATAAGAAAAAAGACAAATTCAGAAGTCAAGTCAGGTGGAGAGACCTGCAGCATATTGTTTGAATGCTAAATGACAAAGGCAGTCAAACAGATGGATGGAACTCTCTGACACTCAAACGCTCTTTCCAATTTCCTCGAGGAAAAACTGAGCTCTCTTCATCTTGTCAGATCCTGGCCTCATATACAATCTTAGTGTCTAACTTTTTAAACTCATAATGTCATTTCAGCTGTGAAAATATTAGACATTCAAGTCTTAGCTATCAAAGCACAGTGCTATTCTTACACTGGCAGCTCTCATATTTACATCTAAATGACAGTTGATGGCTGCAGGTAGTGCAGGCCTGAGCATGTGACGAAGCTGGCGAAGGAACCTAACAAATGATGGGCATTGGCTGAGAGTTGGAGGCATTTCAAACACTCCCCACTTTAGCAAACATAGCTGTGTCTCCACAGTTTGACAAAGTAATTTATTCCCACTCTGCCAGTATGGAACTGCGGATTTAAAAGTTTTAGCACTTACCCAAGCCTTCCCCATTTTTCACTGCAGAATGATACTGTTATTATTCAAAAGAGAAAATGGGAATTTATGCAGGCTTAGACATGGCCCTATATCTTTGCTTACTTAGCCTTCCTCCCCCACTTCTGTGTTTCTCACGACTTGCTTCCTTTGTGTTTTTCATTAGAGGTGTTTCCTCCAAGATTTTGTTAGATGGTTAATTTGTTTTCAGTGAATCGCTACCTGGCTGTTTGTTCATCTCCTTTTTCTTCTACTCTCTTGTTTTAGAAGCTTTACAGTACATTGAGAAACTGGCATAAATTAGTTTATGCCGGCATGTTAATTCAGGTGGGAGTCTGGCATTGGGCTTATGTAGACTTTCAAACAGATTTGATTAAATTTTAAGGCTGATTAGATATACAATAACTTCAATTTTGTTTTTATATATATATATATACACACACACACACACAGACAGACACACACACACACACACACACACACACACACACACATACATATATGTGTGTGTTCAAACATTTAATTTTATTGCAGTATTGAAGTTATATCTAATCTCTTCTCAGATTTCCAAATCACAATTCAGCAGATATTAGTGCTTCATGTACGTTGGGTTACTTGAACCTGCACAGGTCATGGGGGGAGCTACTTAGTCAAATGTTTTGTACGTGAGGAGATGATTGGAACATTTGCTATGACCACCTTTTGTTTTAAATGGGTAAAATTACCACAAAAAAAAATTAACATTGAAATGTGTATTTTTGGTGAAGACATCCAGATTATATTCTTGGTTGGATGAAATTAACTAGCGAATAGTATTAAGTTTTTTTTTCTTTATTTTTACATGAACAGTGGAGATGGCTAACATTTGCTCGCAACAAATAATAAATATTCGGACTATAGCGATCACACACTCCCAATTAAAATGCTCCTTATAGACTTTCACAAGCTGGTGGTTGGCTCCAAACATCTGTGCCTGGTCGGCTGGAAGCCAACACGAGGTGAAAAATGATAAAGGAAAACCAGCATCCTGCAGATTTAGCAAAGAGGGCATATTTTCTTTTTTGTCCTGGAAAAGTTAGGAAATTAATATTAGATTGGACATCTTTTTGGGCATTTGTTTTTTCCTCATGTAAGATGATGGAAATTGCAATGCGTGAATACATTAAATCAGAATTTGAATTTAATAAGTGTAGAGCTTTGACTGCCAACAATTTGAGACTGTAATATGATGCTCTAAAGTTTTGTGCTTTGGACCGATTCCACAATTTCACAAGTTTACCCCTGAGACTGAGTTTGATTAAAATTTATTGTATATTTATATCATAATTTATTATTTAATACCTGAATAGATTTCCTTGTATTTTCAAAATTTCCTTCTTGTTTTGCTCTAGCAAAAGAGTCAGAGGTAGGAAGATGAATTACAAGAACCTTCAAGACGAAACATTTTGGCAAATATTTTCTCTATATTATATATTTGGTGTTAGGCTAACATATTTATTAGAATTATAGTTCTGACTTTATTTCATGCCAAGCTATAACTGTACTTTACACTGAGAAAGAAAACCCCAAAAAAGCAGAAAAAAATCTTTGTTCAGTTGTTCCTCCAAGAGGGTTCGACCCCATTTTCAATTCATGTTGTGGAAAATACAAGGGAATGTGCTGCTCAACAAGCAGTGCTTGTGCTACTTCCCTGTGATTGTGTTTGCTGAGGTCGATGCTGGACTCTGCATGTGCCTGCAGCTGTTCTCACAGCAGAGCAGAATGCAGCAAGTTTTTTTTTTTTATCGAAAAAACTAAAGGCTTTGTCTGTAGTCCAACTTTTCCTTCCTGCTAGCTGCTTTTAATTCTATTTGGGAAGCCCATATTTGGTCCATGCCGTGTTATCCTTCTCTTCACACACATCAATAGTTCATCGTCATCAAATCAGTTGTTAGTTTATTACAAATCATCTCAGTAGGTTGTTTGCATCAGCTGTCGTCTGTTGAGCACTGCAGGGAATTTATGTCCGAGGTCACCTGCATGCTTTCTGTGCTGCAGGGGCTGTCCATTTATCTGTCTTTTGGCACAAGCTATGAGTTAGTAAGAGTCCACAGACATTTTGGGGTTAATTGGTGATTCTAACTTGGCCGTGGGCATTTGTCTGTCTGTGTTTGCCCAGTGATGGACTGGCACACTGTCAATAGCGTTTCACCTATTCCCTCACCCCACCTTCCCTCAATGAAGTTGGAAAGGATCCCAGAAACCTACCAAAGTATAGTATGTAGTGGGTGAATAGATATGTGAGACTTGACTGAGGATTATGCAGATTATCTTTCACAAGTTTTTAATTATCCATTTGAATCTCAAATACAGAACCTGCAACCAGTTAACATTTTCAGTTTAAACAGCATCTAAAGTTTTCATGGGCACAGTTTTGCACTATCAGATTAGCATTCACCCTTTAATGATATGATAAACCTTGGGATATGACTGGCTTGTGTTGAATATTCAAAGTTTGCTGCTCATTACACGTGTGATCCTGGCTCTGAAAACTCCAGTCACAACCTGATTCGTCTCCTCAGCCCCTGGTTTGAATCACAAATGGTTACCCTGGTTACATAGGGCTAACACCCGACTCGGAGCCAGACAGATTGGACCTTTTTCAATGGGTTGGGTATGAAAAAATATCAAATGTCATGGGCTGCATCTAGTGTAAAGAACAGACATATGCCACTGTTGTCAAGGGCAAAGAGAAATCCTAAGAATCAAAAGCCTGAATAAAAAACACAGTCCCAGAGCGACAGTCTATTGGAACAACTGTCTGCCCTGCATCATGCCCTCCCTTGCAGCCGAATTTCTGCTTTTTTTCCTGCTTTATTCATTTTTAAAAATTGCTGTCTGAATATCTTAAACTAAAAGTTTCTGTGGCAGTTTCTGAATATTTAATCTGTCGCATCATTTTGTGGCAAATTAGCAACTTTATTTCTGAGTAACTGTGAACTTTGTTTAACATGATTTGATGTATACTTCAGATTTTTTCATAGCCTCCAGGCTGAATCTTTCACAAATGCATCAAGATGCATCTTAAGAACCTTTGATGCATCTTGATGCATTTCCCACACACTGTGTGCAGAAGTTTAGCATGGAGCCATGATCAAAACAGATATCAGGCTTTTAAACAGTCTGTTTATGGTATCAGTTTTTCATACCAATGAACGGCGCTCTTGGCCACTTTTTGAAACCATATTTCTTTTTAAAACAGGGGCACACGCAAGAAAAGGAAAGTTTAGCTTCAGTCAGCTTTATTAATATACATTTTTGTTATGATGAGTGTGAGAAAGAAAGTCATACAGTCATACAAATATTGTTGACAAGTCGTAAACTCTTACAATAGGGATCAATTAGTTTCAATTTTTTTTTATTAAGAATGAGTAACTGACATTTTTTAATTATGGTTCACAATTTAGGACAGCTTGAGGCATGACGCAGACTTTGCAGTGTGGATGCATAAGATTGAAATAAGTCATGCATGTTCAGTCTGGCCGAATTTCATATTTGCAGATTTGCTTATTCAACAAAATCTCCACGTTTTGGTGAACTCTGAGTTTTTAAAATCATACCCTGGTATATTATGGATGTATTTTTTAAAGAAGGTAGATGGAATTGCTAAATCGTTTTGATTCTTTAATATTTCTTTTTTAATATTACTTCTCCGTAAGAAAGCTCCCATGCAACTTGAATAAACGCTCATTTTTATTGTAGAAATAAAAAAATTCTGATTGATTCGCTCTGTGATGTTTAAATGTTGAGCTCAGTTTGCTGTGTATCATTGTTGATGATTGACATTTAAGTCAATTTAAGTTTTTTTTTTTTTTCCTGTGCATATGGTTCTTCACTTCGAAATGTTTGTGGGAAAACCTGCACTGCCAGTGTTGAACAAATCCCTGTAGTGTGATGGCCCTAATCCCTTTGTTCTGTCAGAATTGCTCTGAGGAGACAAATCCAAAGGCTTAGTCATATTACACACACTTACACCTGCACCTGATATACACACTCTCCACATTCAGACATTCATCCTCCCCTTATATTTCTCCAGCACTTTCCTTTGTGTCTTACACACACCTGGGTCCCCACCCCTTTTCTCTCTTCTGCTACGAGCACAGAGATGTTATTTCACTTTGTTTTTTCGGTGCCTGCCTCTCTCAGCTGCATCTCCCCTCCCTCCCTCTTTTCTCTCTCGGTCTGGTGTGCAGCCATGGGTTTACTGAAGTGTAAAGGCAAAATGGCCTCCTTGTGGAAAGGAAGGAGCAGTGCTTTTGGAAACACCACACTCCCCGCACACACAATATCGTGTAGAGCTTGCCAAAGATTTTCGGACTACTTCCTCCCCTGTGGTGGGAATGACCATATGTCCTCATGCAGCTACACTCATGGGCATGTTCATCCATGTGCATTTGCACTTACACTTTTTTACATGTGTGCATGCCTTGCCACCAACCAATGTGTTATTTCCCAGTGTGTGCATGTGTCCTTTCAAACAGAGAGCAAGGCTGCTAGCAGGTTTCATCAGAAAGTGTGGAATTAAAAGGTGAAAAATGTATTCTCCCACCCCGTATGGAGGACTGAAAGATATGGAGAATGAATTAGTGTTATCAATCGGTACTAAAATAAGGAAATTGATTGTGTTAATACTCCTGTTTATTTGCTTCATCTCATTTTCATTCTCTTATCTAGCTTAGCATGCAGTCAGACCCGGGCCCTAAACTCAGCGCTGTCCAGCTTTTATTTGAATATAAAAGCCTTTTGTGTTGTAGCTACATGATAATAAGTACCTATTGGGCTTCTAACCGTTCCAGATACATGGCCCTTTGCTGATGATTAACCAATTTGAGAGAAGCTGAAACAATAGCAATCATGAAAACAGCACCCCTCTACGCCCAATGGGGCTGAAATGCATACAGAAACCAGAAACGGGCACACTGAGCTGACCGAGGGATGCCAGGAAGAAGCCTCAAATCTAAATGTGTCGTGAAGAGCTACTAAGTATGTAGTGGGAGCAGAATTGGGGAAAAGTTTCAGGAGGAACCAATTTAAACTACTCCTTATGATGAAGGTGCAGGAGGGAAATCAGGAGGACATTGTTGTGAACTGTGAGCTTGTGGCTGCAGAAACAACTCCAGCTCTTCTCAGCATTTAAACTATGTGGGCTGTTATCCGAGTTTTTTTTTTTTAACCAGCCAATGTATTCATCATTTACTCATTTACATCTCACACTGCTGCATTTTAAATTTTAAATGTTTCTTGGTTTTTAGTTTGACTTTTCTGGGGGTTCTCATGTAGCAATAGTATAAATCTTATGCCAATTTAGGCTGCAGCAGTATAATTTCTATTTAGGGATAAACAAAGTAGAACTGAACTGAATGTTTGAGAATCGGCCCCTTCGACCTGTATTCCCCAACAAATTAGGCCGCCCGCTTTTGAGAGAGTTTAATTGGTAGTGCAAGTGTCTGTCCAACTGCCAGCCATCTAGACTTCTAGATAACGACTTTGACTACAAGCCACAGGGATATAAAGCTGCGAATCATTATCCAGCTTCAGCATACTGCTACTGGCCATCCACTCAGAGGGCCGTTTACTTTGAGGTGTCCCTCATTTTATAACGGACAAAACAGTAAAACAGGAATCGTCTATAACTCATAATCATATTTCCTCTTGTGGATAGCTCTCTTGACTGTGTAACACAAATGTGTTTGTTTACACAGCAAAAGCTATTTCAGATATATTAAAAAATGTAAACCAGCTAGTGATGTAAAACGTCATGCAATGATTTGCTTTTGAACCTAAAGTTTGTGCACTATGGGCAGTTTACACATATCTGCCATACTAGCAAAAAAAGTCCAATATTAAGATTTAAAACTAAACTAGACTCCAAATGTTTAAAGCGTATCAGTGTTTGTCTTTTTTTGCCATGGTTAATCAGTTTCATCTGCGGGGACCTTGAAGCCTTTATATCATAAGTACAATTAAACCTGCAGCCACAATATGTCCTGCGTAATTGTTTCAATCACTACAGCAGCCCTGGTGCACAAACAGACCAGGTAAAAGCATCAGGACCACCTTTTGTCCTGAGGGATTATCCTGCATTTGATCTTTATATTTCCAACACAAACCGTACAAAAATACTGAACGGAATAAGATGAAGGGTGTCGCAGGATGACTAATCTTCATATCAGCACTGGGCTTGTCTCGTCATTCTCACAGTTACTTGTTTACGTGATTTTGACTTAGTCACCCTGCTCTCCAATGCTGATTCACAGAAGATGGTTTTTACTGACCAACACTGCATCCAGTTTTTCTTGATCTTTTTTTGTATTCCACTTAGATGAGGCCTTCACCAATGTCAAACAGTGGGATTAGTTTTGACTTCGATTGGCAGCGATTTTAGCTTTGTTTCATTGATCCAAAGCCTCACAAACATTTCTTTAATAATTTGGATAGTAACTGACTGTGGCAGGACATCCTCCTTGATGTGATCCCCTGAATTTCATGTGTAGTCTATTTTTTGCTTTAATCTGTGCTAAATCTATTAGAATTGACTGATAATGCTTGAAATTGAATTTAGATCTCAGATTAGAATGGGTTAAGCAAATAAGGTGGAGGGATTCTTGGTTTGAGACACCTTTGAAAATTGAGCTTCACCTTAATAAATAGAAGATCTCAGATTTAGTGTTCTCTGTGCTTTCAGCGGTCTGCACCAACACAATTTATAGAGCAAACAGGAATGTAGTCTCACTGGCCCTACCTACACAAATGATTTTTCTTTGTGCCACTTTTTATAGGTTTTCGTTGAGTCTACTTTCATTTTACATCCAGTCACTGATTACTTTACGCAGCTCAGTTTATCCACTCAAAACGGATACTTTCAAGCTTTTGCTTTGATGACAATATCCAGTCAGTGGGTTTGCTGGTCAAACCTCACTCCATTTTTCTGTGTTATACTTTCACTCGTTCATTCACTCCCTTGCGCTATATTTCTTCGTAGTTCCCTTTGAATTCCCTTCACAAGCTTGTGCCGGTGGTGTAATGTTGAACATGAGAAACTGCAACAGACCTCCAGGGCAGTGGAGAGTCAAGTGGCAGAGCCTTCACTTTATTAAAATGTCGGCGTGTCTCAATGGGTCAGCAGGTATGCCAAGCTGCGTGAAGTCATAACCACAGTTCACACACCCCGTGAATTTCCTGATGGGCACTGCACAATAGAATGACCTGAGATATTGGTATTTTTATCATTTTCTCTGAACACGGTGTATTCCGATAAGTCATTTCTTGGGAATATTTGATATCTTGTATTTGGTTTAGGTTCTTTGTACGTCTGGTTAGCATCCATATTTTTTGTAATATCCATATCTTGACCAAAGGTATGGACTGATATTTAGATTTGCTTGTTTTACTGCACAGACTCACCACAAATGCATAGAGATGCGAGAATTTCCTTAACTAATAACCAGACCGTTCGTGCAATGTTTTATTGGTCTCTGACGTCTTGTGTTGTTTTAAAGGTTTGCTTTTCCTCTGGGCATGATCAAGTCTAGGAGGCTAGAGGATTGCACAGCACCATGAATGCAACATTGCGTGATGCAAAATGTCAGACATGCATACAGTCCGCCTGCAGCTGATTTTCAAAACGAGAAGGATAAATTCCCTGGATGCTCACCCAGTGTGTAAAATGCTCGAGTGAAGAGGGGGACACACTCAACAGTTCCAACATTAGTTTTTCTTTTCCTGGTTCTTGAAAGGTCTGTGGTGCAGTCTAGTATCATTAACATCCCGTCTGCATCACCTAGCATTGACATAGAGAAAAGCAATTTGTGAGTACGGCATATTGCTACGTCTTCTACCTTCTATACAGTGGAAACACTGGACCCAATGGCTAAGTGAGCTGGACTGGAACATGAACCAACTGTGTCAATTGTAGTTGTCAAAAGTGGCATGCAAATTTCCATATGTTAGATTAATTAAATGAGATATTTTAACACTAAGAAACTTTAAAATATAATTACAATCTGTATCGCTGAAAAACATAAAGAACGTGAAATAAAGAAAAAATATCCATGTAAAGATTGCATCCTTGAGAATATGGCCTCTGATAAAACTATTACTCTTGTTCCTGCTGTCTCATTTTGGTCTTGGTAGCGGTGATAATGCAACTGCACTTTCTTGATATCATTTGTGATTGCATTGCTTTTATTCAAAATGGTGGTCTCTGTTTTCTTCTGTTTTAGTATGTGTCACGCTTAATTATTTAGGCACTCCCTAATTTCATCAAATCGATAAATTTCATTCTATTTCTTTTCCTATAGCCTCAGTCTTGGGAGACTACACTATCTATCACATTATCAGCACTGTGAATATTATTTTACTGTTCATCATCTGAATCACCATTATTGGACTGAGTGCATAGATGTTGCAATACTCAAGGGGATTCAAATGTTTTTTCCCCTCAAAGGAGGAACCGCCGGTACAAAGTAAAGTGGAAAAGGCAACCCAAATGAAGGAATCAGGCGCTGCCAAAGTGGTTGTTTATGTAACAGAAGCATGTAAGTGATCTCAAGGTGGTATGTTTGGCCACACTGAGGTCTTTGTGTTTATTGTGATATAAATGTCATTTCATGGTCCCCTGCCTTTGACAGGTTACAGAATAGTCGGGGCACTGGAGAACATTTGATTTGACAGAATACATGAGGAGCTGTGATACCCACTGAGCACATGCTTCACGTCTCTGTTGCATTTTGTTGACCTGTGCCCAGCATTGTTTCTTTTTCTTTTTTCAAAATTGGATGGAAAAGGCCTGACTCCCCTCCCATTTATAATTAACTATCATTCCTAGTTTATCACTACCTCTCAAATGTCTATCCACATACTTTGTGGTATCTGGTACCAACACTAATATTTTATTGACCTGTTGTAATGTCACCATATATACTCTATACGTGACAATAAAGTGTATTCTTTTTTTATTTTATGTTTTAGACTCACCTAACTCATCGTTTCTTACGGACTTTTATAAAACCGGTGTTGAAAGTGTTTATGGGGCATACATGCACACCGATAATACATACAGATTAGATGTTTTGGGACACAAACGTATCATATTTGCTTTGCTAAGAAAAAACAAACAAAAAACAGTGTTTACCCAGATTTGGATCAGTGCATGTCTTTTGCAAAGCTTGGCATCAGAATGACTTGAAATGACAGTTTGGTTTAACGATATGAAAGGAATCAAAGAATCTGCCTCATCTCATTCTGTCAGGAGATGACGCGTCAGCCTTTGCGTAGGCACTAAACTGATTTAACCAAAGTCCTGGTTGAATTATAAGCCCTGAAGGAAATCAGTAACGGTCTCAAATACGGCAGTGTTAGTGTTGGCTAAAGTACACACTGAGTACGCAAAGTCAGTGGTGGGAGTTTTTCTCTGGGATTGAATGTGAACTTGAAACTAGATTCTGAGTCTCAGATCTTATATAAACAGATTCTTTGTATCGTAAATCAGTGTGATGTAAAAATCTTCAAATGCACTACAGGAATGTACCTGTGTCTTAGTTCTCAAAAAAAAAAAGGGCCAGGAGCTGGCACGCAGAGATCAGACTGGATTGTACTTTGGCAGTGAAAGAGCCCTAGAGGGCAGTGGCCTCTTTAATTTTTAAATTGAAGAAAATTGAATCAGCCAGGGTTCTGGATGGAAATGACTGCCTGGGCCAAACTGAGCAAGGAAGAGCCCAAGAACAGGAGGACTGGACTGTGAAATATCCGGTCGGACATCCACTACATCACTGACCTGTGCAGCTAGGATATCCACTCGTGATTAGCAGAATATTTCCTGAACAGCTCTGACTGCGAGAAGCCAGACGAACAGGTCCGATCACAAACTGGCTTTTACTTTAAGCATTATAAGCATCATATCGGGAGGAGACCAGGCGACAGTCGGTACATCGGTGCTGATGGCGGTGGTATCACAGTGAGGGGTTGTTTATCGGTGGTTCGGGAAAACATACAGAGCGAAATACATTTATGCTTGGTCAAAATAATACAAGTCCAAATTGTGTGTCTGGCTGTAACAAAGAAAACTTAAAAATTGACAGACAAGTTTTCCTCTCATTAAGCGGAACAGGAAGACAAAGGTTGAATAATTGCACGCTCCACCATACAGTAAAATACAGCGAGGGATGCTTTCTGAATACTTTTAAATGCACTTAGACTGTGTGTGTGTCTCCATGCATGCATTTTTTATCTACCGGGACTCTTATTCTTAATGTTAATAAACATCTAATTGCCTGAAGAGTTTCCAGCAGCAGCATATCTGCCTATGTAATTGGCTTGCAGGGATTACATGTGGCTGTGTCTACATATGCTTGCGAGGGAGAGGCTATGACAGAAGGAGCTAATGAAGGCCCATAGGAATGTCACTGATGTAATCAGCTCTTAAAGCACTTTGAGTCATTCCCAAAAGACATGGTGTGTAAACAAAACTTGAGCCATTTGCAACCTTGAGCTTTAATGCTGTCTTTGTGCGTGTGTGCACATTGACACCAAATTGGTTCTGATTCATATGTGTTATTTTGTTTTTGTGAGAGAACACTCATTAATAACCAATCAGCTCGTATAGTCAGTAAAAGGAGATCATTGTGATTAAAAGCTGGCTGGCTTGGTTCTGGGTCCAGTCATATGCTGCGTTTTGTAACATTAATTAGTTACCAGGAATCCTTTTTGGGATTTTGTTTTCATAAACACTGGGAAAAAAGTTAAGACTTTCATGCCTGTTGTTTACACTGCCATCTTTGAGCACTTTCCCATTAATGACAGATAATTCATCTGTTGGTCATGACTGTCACACAGCTTTTCTTTAAAAAAAAATCTCCACATTTCTGCACTTAAAAGTGAATTACCATCTATTGTCCACATGACCCCAACTGGTATTTAGAGTAAAGCACAGACATGTACTAGCTATATTTTTGCAGGCTATAATCTTGCTCATACAAAGATATTAAGTGATCGACCTTAACTGCAGTGTTGATTATGTCCTTTATACTTTCCCATCAAAAGGGTTTCCCAACATATTTGTGCATCCAATTACTGTAACTCCCAGGTTTGATTTTACAACTATTCCAGCCACTTCTATTTACGACTTATTATATGTCAACAGAGACAAATGTGTTGAATGAAGAAAGATTCAGGGAAGTAAGAGAGCAGGATAAAAAACACTTAACCAGTGGGGAGGAGGAAAAAATGGGTCCATACAGCACAGAGGGGAAAAGCAGGGCTCATGTACAAAAGCAGAGCTGCAGCTGAAAAGACTTTTAACATGGCATCTGGCAGTCCTCCTGAGAGTGCTTTTCCAGAATACTTGGTCATGTAAATACCTTAAAACGCACAACACCCCGTGGGCCTTGCATATTTGTGTGACTTTTCTTGATTTTCTACGAGAAGCGTATCAAATAACTTTGGAGCTATTTTTAATGTACTGAGTTGCACTGAGTCTAATTTTGGGATAATTGTAAGTTCGGCCAATTTTTCTACACATGTGTGTGTATATATAAAAAAACGGATTGTTTTTGTTATATGAGGCCGTGGTCATAAAATCAAGGTTTTTATCAGAGCAAAGCAATGTTAAGGGAATGCTTTTAGTTTACAAGTATTTTTTTTCTCAGCAAGCACAATTTTTTAAATCCCCTTTTTTCCCCGGTTGTTTCCTTTTAAAAGCGAGAACCACAAAAGATAATGTATGACTTTAAAGAAAAAAAGTAAAGTGTGTCTTTATTTTCCCCTTGAGGATTTGTGTACCATTTATCTTTCAGCTTAAAGTGCCAAACACAGGCCAAATGCAGAATATCAGCTTTTTTCCAAACAAAATAGCGGGAGCAACAAGAACTAAAACCTGATTTTTCAGGAAACATTCTTGGGTATCCCATTTTCCATGGACATAAACTTGCCCATATTGAAAACGTACTATAGATCATGTACATATCTGAAGCAATTAGCTCATCTTTAAACTCACCTCAAAGTCAGATGAGTTTAAATGGTGTTTTTGATTGAAGCATTTTAATCATAACATGAACATACATGGTTTGATGCCTGCATGCAATTGTTAATGGAAAAAGCACCAAAGTAAACCAGGAGATTGCCTCGTTTTATTTGCTCTTTAGTCTTTCAAACGAACAAGGTTGAACAAATCGTACTTCCAACAAGTGTGTTATGTGCTAGTGCATATTTCCACCGTTACATGTTGGAGTGGAGATTATAGCAGCCAGGTTGTTGGGGGGGGCATTTGTTGCACTTTACATATTTATATGTTCTAAAAAAATATATGTACCCAATTTATGTTTAACTAAAACAAACTGAAAAGACCTATATGAGTATGATCATTGATTTTCTTGTGCATTCAAACCAAAATGTTTACAGCCTCTCCTATTCTCCTCATACCTCCTCAACATCGTTTTAATTGCGAATGAATAATTCCATTGTCTCTCTGACTTGGATTTGTTTCTCAAATAATAAATGGTGATTACTTTCACAGGTGAAACTGGTTTTGCACCCGTTTTATGTAATTATGTTGCACAGATTTTTTTTTTTTTTCATGCTTCGGAAATGCAGCCATTTTGAAAAGAACTTGTGACTTGCCCACAGGTTTGACATCTTCTTCAATCTTTATTCGGTACCGGTCATTGTGCTTGGTTGGCTTCCGAGTGCCTGATATGAAATCATCACTTTTTATTTTCTCTATGGCCATCCTGGGCATTTTGGAGAAGGACAAACATAGGTGCAAGGACAATACACGTCTGTTTTCTCTGATTCAGTGAAACGGAAAACGAGGCAAACAGGGGCTTGTTGAAAGAGTGCATCTATTTCCATTCTGTCCGTGTGCAAAGAAACACAATTGCATCAGGAAAGGGTTAAACACGTATTTTGGTTGAGGTAAATGGTTGGAAAAATAAAAAAACTGGCTTCGAGGGGAACGTCCGAAAGAATTAACTGCAGAATTAGACAAAGTGGACATTTTATGGACCGAAGATGGTGGCCTTTGGAGAACAATTAAGTTTCAAAGAGAAAAAGGAAATAAGTGAGGCGATGAAGACGAGAAAGAACAACTAATTTAGCCTGCGGCAGCAGAGGAGAGTGTGAAGGACAAGGTGAAGAAGAACAAAGGCGTAACAGACATGGCGATGGAAAAGTGATTCATTTGAAGCTCAGATATTTCTTACAATACAAGAAAAAAGAGGGAAGATATAGCAATGTTAAGACCATGTAAGGCTGCTTTAGTTTATTTGAACCTTTGACAGTCTGACAGCTATTTGATGTCCACACTCACAGCATGACGGAAAGGTCTTGTGATTCTTGTTCACATGTGGGAATTAGATAAGTTTTAGAAATGAGATGCAGACGGTTACATTTACCTTATCAAACCTTAACCACAGGCACTTATTATGAAGACGAAAGGAGGATGGCAGCAACACTAATGCATTTCTTGGTGTTAGAGCAGCTTGAAATGCATCACTTAGTTGCTGCAGAGGATCTTTGAAACATGTCATAGTTTTGCTTTGAGGTCGAATAAGATGGAAATGTAAAGATTTAACCGGCTTTGGACTGATTTAACTCATCGTGACATTAAGATGGATGGAACATTACCTCACTAAAAATAATCACCATCATAACTGTTGATATTCTCTTAGTTATGACTCAGAACAGCCTGCGTCTTCAGGCATTTGTCTAATCTATTGACTAAAAGCTTATGACAGAGGAGATGCTAATTTCTTAAATACCATCCAGATGAGTAAATCTCTGTGACTCAACAGATGGAAAATAAAAATACTGAAAGACTTAATTCTTCGAGGGGCTAACATGGACACAAATGGACACAATTCAGTAATCAAAATTGCCTACAACCTTTGTTGAAGACCTTCCTTGTTTGAGCTGGTATAACCTTTTTGTGCATTCAGAATGGCAGGTTTTTTATTGTTTTTCAGGCACAGATTTTTCTAACTCAGCGTTTGTTTGTTCTGGGAACTAGGTCCATGGAGTTATGGCCATTAGCAATGAGGCGTTGTGCCCTCAGGCGTCACTTCTAGCCTAGTTTATTCACTTCAAATCAGTTAATGGAATTGTCTCATTTACGTTTGTTTTTTCCCCCAATTTTTCAAATGAAATAGAAACCTGGCATGTGATGGAAAATTGCGGTCTGTTTGCCCGGAATGGTTGGTTGAGTCAAGAACTGCACACTGTGCATACCTGTCACTGTATTCTTATTCTGCTGACTGGAGACATTGAGATTGAAAAGTGACAACCTGAATGAGACGTTTTGAGAGGAATGTTGTCAGTCAATAGAAAACCTTATGTTATGTACCTGTAGCCACAAACTGGGCTGGAACATTTTTGATGAGTTTTAGGGAACATGTTCATGATGCCATTTGAACCTGTAAAAAGTTCTGAAGAAAAAAATCCAGAGGAGTTTAAATGATGCAAAAAAGTGAGAGGAGACTTTTTATGCCTGCTGTATGTCAGTGAGGGTACGTGACTTTGAGACTTAAGAAGAGAGAAAGAGAGAGAGGCAGATCAGAATCCCCAGGGAGGAAAATCCCCAGCAGTGTGAGCTGAAACCTTTTTGCATTCCTGCCCCGCCACAGGAAGAAACGAGTGAAACCAGACAGAAAGAGACCAAATTACGACACTGCAGATGTTAGGGAGGCTGGGGCAGAATTTAGACATCAAATGTCTGTTCACAGGAGATATTGTTATTTACAGACTCGAATGCAGCTGCCATTGGTTTGAATCACTCTCCTTCTGTATAGATCTCAGAATTTCAGATCTCATCCTTTCTGTCTTTCTTTGACTTTGGCCTATTGCTGCACTAATTTGTATTCCTTCTTTGGTCACATGAAAAGCAGAGCAGAAAATGTGGTGCAGCAGAAAATCAAAGGTACATAGAGGTCAGAAACGATGATGGAGAAGGAAGGAGGAAAAAGGGTGGGGAAAAACTTGCAAACTCAAAAGGTCAAATAAGAGGAAATGGTGAGGTAACCATGACGATGAAGGCACGGCAATGAAAATAAAGTTGTAGTGAAGATTGAAGTATTCACACTGTGCTAAATATCAGCTCCTCTCTTTGGAAGGGGGGCGGATGATTAGGTTCAGGAGGTTTAAGCAATATCTGTGGAAACAATTAAGTTGTATTAAAAACAGGAAAATTTATGTAATAAGAAACTCGAGATAATTGTTTTTTTATTGCTCATTAATCTTGATATTATTTTCCAGTAATCAAATTCTCATTTGGTTTTCTTATGACTGCTTTACGCTATGCATTTACAATTTGATTAATTGAGTGATATCATATAAAGATATCTACAAATTGTTCTGTCTGTCAGAACTAATACTGGGCTAAGATTATTTACATATTTTGAATGTTTAATTTTCACAGAAAAGAAGTAAAATGAGTGTGGGATCCTGAGCCCCTCATTATCTTCCATGGTTGTGTATGCATCAGCCTCATGGTAGGCAGCTCTAAACTACGGGGTTGCCTGTACAGCACTTGGGAGGAACACATATCGGCTTACTTCAACCAATGGAGATTAGAAGAGGAAAAGAGGAGTGGTAGATCTGATAAATGTAGTGGAGAAAGAAGGATGGTCGAAATAAATGTGGAGAGATAAAGATCTGAAGGAGAGATGAATGAGGGGGATTGATGGTAGCAAATAAAGACTACAGTGAGAGAGTGGTGAAAAATCAAGGGAAAAGGAGTGAGCAGATGGTCAAGAGGTTGAAGTGAGAGTAATGGCTAGGAAAAAGTGAAGGCAGAGGATACAAAGACGGATTAATGAGAGTAAAAAATCAGCAGAGCTGTAAATTGATTTGAAGGACCCACTGAATGTAGTGATGGCACAGAGACAGCAGTGAAGACTGATAGAACAGTTCATTTCTTTATTTAAACTAATTGATTCAACATGCTATGCTACTCACTTTGCTCTTCAGATTTACTATTCTTTTAAATATTTCCATAACCAGAAGATTCCAATTTGAGATCCCCCTGATGACTCGGGATACATCCTGCAAGTAGTTTACACCAATGAACATTGTAACAATAAATTAGATTTTGATTGTACAATCCGAACAGTTTTATCATTGCGTGGAAATGTCCAGAAGTTTTCCAACTAAACACATTTATAATTGATTTTTGAACGGCATGAAATATTTGGATATGTTCCCAATTTACCCATACCTCTGTATACATGCCCTCACTGTGCCCAAACAGTCTGCAAATACACCAGAGAGACAAGTCATTTAAAAATGTAGATATTTTGGATGGATACACACGATATGAAATACTAAAATGTTTCATTATGATCCTGATTTTTAGGATAAAAAAAAAAAATGTATTTACTGCTGGTGTTAGCCAGACAAATATAAATTCCATCCACCTCAGTATCAAACTTCTCATATTATAGGCCAAAACTGGAGATGGTTACTCTCGTAATATTGTCATTTCAAATATTTCCTTAAACACAGTCTTATCTTTTCAGCTTAAAGGGGGGTGGGGGGGTGGGGATGGGTCGATATTCCATAAATGTGAAATCATATTCAGAGTATTGCATCCTCAAGCCAACGCTCTTCCAAAGCATGCCTTGCTTATTGGATCTCCTAAATCATCCAAGCAATTGAATTTTTTCTTATTTGGGGAAAAAATATCCCCCCCCCAAAATCCCACAAAGCTGAACACTTTATCTTTTTCAACTGATGGAAAAGTCGAGGTCGTCTCCATCGTTCAGGAGGTTTTGAAACAGTGAACAAAAAAAACAACGAAGCAACTTCTTACTTCTCCAGTGGTGTAACAAAGGCACCAAATCAAAAACTCTAAAAGCCAAGACGTTTAAAAAACAACTAAATTCGTTTTGCCTTTAAAATGTCATTAAATAAATGCTACTTAGACAACAGTCTGTCAATCAGACCGTCGAGTTACAGCCTACAAAAAACATGGCTAGTCACAAAATATTTTAGTGACATTTTTAATCATTCTGGCATCCTTCTATATTATGCTGTCACTCAAAGCACTGCTCAATAAATCAGACAACAATAGCTGGAGCTGTCATTGTGCTCATACAGTTGTGGGTATTTTTCTGTTATGGTGCCAGAGATTTGAAAGGATCCTCTCCATATTTTAACTTCATTTTCTTTTTTTTAAAAACACAAGCAGAGCTTAAAGGTGTTGCACTTTCCTGAGAGACCAGAAAGCTTGTATCTGACAATGAAACCATTTGTATTTAAGAGTGTGCGTGTCATTGTGTATCTATTACCTGTTAGAGGCAGTTAATCACATTAGAGTTAAGAGCAACCTTATTAAGATAAGAAAGAATGAGGCAGGCCTAAAGCCCCCGGCAACCACTGATAAAAATTAGCCACTGTGTTTTTTTTTTGTGGGAATGTGTGTTTTTGCACCGCCGCGTCTTGTGCTTGCATTTATTATGATACCCTATCACTCTGCAACGCCCTTAAACTCGACAAGACAGAAGCCAGCGAGTGAGGATTCTCACTGGTGTAACTGGACTCTCCAGGCAATGAGGACAAATAAAGTTACAAGACAGCAAAGCATGAAGCTGTGAAATGAAATGCAACTTTGTCTAAGTTAATGGTCTAGAAACAACTAAAAGTGACACGCCAATCGCCTTGCATGTCTAAGCCTATTATACTGTCAACCATCCTTAAAAGTCTCGGGTCTTCCAGACGGAGACAAGGATGCTCAGACATCGGAGGATGTACCAAATGATTCCTAAAGTCATTTTTCCAACATTTCTGGGTAAGGATAATCTGAGGGGAGCTGTTTCATGCATGAAAAAGCATTTTTTTTTCTTTACACCACCCGACTCCGACATCGAGAATGTCATGTTGTCCCTGAAAGCATTAGCTTTCAAATTTGTCCCTGTTGAAATGTACTGCCACACGGTGACAGTGCGTCTTCGGCAGCAAAAAATAAGAAGCAGTGAACTCCTCATCATGATGGATTACCCATTTCAAGCAACATTTGGATCTCTTAAAGTTGATTTCTGTAGCATACAGAAACCAAATTAAAGCTGCAGCTGCCTTGAAGACAGAAATCCAATCTGAAAATCTTAGAGAAAATGGTCAGTTGTAATTTCAGATGTACATATTTTATATTTCATGCAAAACTAATGCTCTGCTGCCTTCATATTTAAAAGCTCTGTTCATGTGATAAAGGTTACCATTCATTTTTTTTCTTTTGGCACTGTGTAGTTCATGTGTGACCGGTCCTTTTTTTAATATCTCTGCATCTATCCACATCTCTGATGAAATGTTTTATTAGGCTGAAGTGCAGCACTCATAGAAATGGTTTTGCTTCAAAAGGAACCTGGCAGAGTGCATTTGTCTGCATTTCATACAAGAAACACAAAAAAGTGGCGATGCATCATCAAACACAAATATGCTCATTACAATGCCCACAAGTGGGCAGTAAATGTTGCTGTTGCCTTCGTGTCCTGGCTAGTAACGATCCAAAAAGGAAATCCAAGTAATCAGTGAACATGCAGTAAAGTGTGAGGGGAGCCGAGTGCTCGTTTTTGTGTGCGTGTGTGTGTCAGGTGGCAGTCCGCGATAACTCACACGGCGCAGCAATGAGAGGGGAGGAACTGCAGTGGCAAACGTTTGGCATTTTATGGCACAGCAGCCCTCCTGCTGGCTACCTCTTCCCCTCTCCCTTGCCTTCATTCCAGCCATCCTCCTCATCTTTGTCTTCCACACAAGACGTCTAGACTTTCACTCTCCATCTCCCACTCAGGTATCTGAGAACTGCTGTCTCTCTATGGCTTTTGTTTTCATGCCAAACTTCTTTCCTTGCCTAGCTTTTCTACATTCTTCGTTTCCACTCTGCTCACTTGCTTTCCCTCCATTCATTTTGCTACTCCTCCTCACTCTCTTTTCTCCACCCACTCCCTCCACATCTGTAATCCTCTCTTTTTTTTTTTTTTACTGTGATGCATCAGGGCTCTCCAGTGCACAGTGTGAATACCTAATGAATCTTATATCTTTTACAAGCCTCAGCTTTCACCCACCTCCATCCTACATCACTCCCCTGCTTTCCTCTTTCTCTACCCTGCCTTCACTTTCGCGTTCTTCGTTCCTCTTTATTTACTAGCCAGGAGCCATGCAGCTGTTTTGGAATTAGAACTGCCCAAGGGATCCCAAAGGGAATATGATGTGTGGGAGGGCTCTCTCTTTTTTTCACATTTAAATATCACCCTTCATAGGGGGCAAACATGTATTTTGGGGGAATATGTGCTATATCATAATGGATTAGAATAACACCATGTTTTTTTTTAACCTGATTTTCTGTATGAGAGTTAATCTGGCTCTGCACATCTTTCTATGAGTTTGACCAGTCATCTTTCGTCTGACAGAATGTTTGTGTGTCCAAACTCGAGCCGAGATAGATTGCCATTCAATTGTTTTGTGCTGAGGGAGAGTATTGCTCATCGTGTTCTCATGTTGCCAATATTTTCCCTGATCATCCTGCTATTGATCTGGGCTGTTGCAGAAATGGCTGGGTCATGTGTTTTCCTGTACCTCTGGCTTCTGATAAACAACCTTTTTACACAGACCACCAATAACCCTCGAAATGACTTTCTGATCAAGTTATTGATCCATTTTGTAGCACAATCACTTTGCTGAACGTCCCAGAAAGCATCATGTAATGAGTCTGGAGATATCCTGACCTCCAGGCCTCATGTGCCACATATCTGTCTCCAAACTTTGAGGCGACCACAGGCTGTGTTTTGTTCCTTTAATGTGATATAAGCAGTGCAACGTTTTTCTTGTTTTGAAGTGAGATACAATCGGTACATCTAGCAGCCAATACATTGCTAATATAATTGATCTAACAGATATATAATATACACGTCCTGAAACAATTTTCTGCTCAATTTAATTTATATAACTGAAGGTTAAAAGGTATTTGATCATCCGACACCACAAATATGTTCGGTTCTTTTTTGAATCAGTGATTATCAATTTAAATTCTGTATATTAATTTTGAAACTGCTTGACAATTTCTCACATGACTCTACCATCACATGAATTGTATCCATTTAAAAGAGTTAATAAATCAAGTTGGAACACAGTGGATATTGTGGTGATTTTTCGTCTCCCTCTGTTATCCCTGTTACCGTGGGGACTTTAAGAGGATTAAACCAATTAAACTAATATATAAAAGGTTTAAGGCAACTACAGAAAGGTGTGAAATGGGAATAATCTCGTTTGATGCATTGATATGAACAGGGTGGCCTTTATTTTCAGGTTTCATTGCATTCTTCATTAAGCGTGACTTAACTGAACACAGCGAGCCCTTTATGAATGGTTCCTGTGGAACCAATTTACCTACTTACATAAACAATACCTGTGCGTTCATATATTGTCAAATAAATACAAGACCTGGTAGTCCTGTAAGTTTGAGCCTGACTGTTATTGTGGAGAGCAGCATCAGAGTGGCAGTTGGGTAAGTGACAACCCCCAGGGGAATGTGGCAGAAAATGTCAGATTCTGGGTTCAGCTGATGATGGAGAGTATAACGATTCTTAGGTTGATTTTGATTTTTTTTCTTGATTTATTACCAAGTCAACTATAGCTTATGTTTCTAAAATTACACCCATAATATTGTTATAAACTAGTTAGTCAGAACACTCCTTTTCATATTTGGTTACAGGAGGACAATATTAATTTGGTCGGTTGACATTTTAATCTCGTATTTATTGCTTTGGAAACTAAATGGTATTTGTCCATGCTGAAGAAAGACAGCTGCTTTTGGTAAGTCAGTCAGTCAAACTATTTAGACCCGATCTAAATGTTTGGGGCCTTTACCGTCGTAGCCTGAAGAGAAAAGGAGCATTGCGTCATAATTTTTGACAAAAAAAGTATTTTAAGCCAGGTCTTACCGGCTTAAAGCTCATACTATTGTAGTCTGTGTGGGTCTGTCTGTGTCTGAGTAGCAATTATGCAGCTGTGGATGGTCTTTTAGTTGAATCTCTTTTGTGTGAATTCAAACGTAACAATAATTGCTATTAAACTGTTAGGAAGCTGTCATGAGAGCACAATGGTAAACACGTGTCTAAATGTTTAACTGAGAGGATGATCTAATGATACGAGTAGTTAATGATAACCTAATTTTCCCAAATTCAAACTAATTCTCAGTGCGTTCAACAACCTGAGAAATGGAGGCCTCATACGAGCAGTCAGCTGAAACCGACTGCTCGTTTCTGTGTTGTGCGATATGCCTCCAAAGCTTCCTCAAAGCACCCCTTGAGGATGTCTGGTTAGATTGCTTGTGGTTTCTCTGTCATCTTAGTAATTGAAAGAGAAACCCTTGATATGCAGCAATGTCAAGCTGTCACACACCTAGCTCTCTGTTCATGTAATGTTATTAAAGTCTTGACCTCTGGAGGAAATACCCGCCGGGTCTGCCTGATAATGGAAATACTTGATCTTTTTTGCCGTGTTGTTATCAGGCTGTTTGTACAGACTTGTAGTGTGTCAAATGTGAGGACATGTTTACTGAAGTTTCACAGTATTTACTGCATGTTGGCGTGGATCACGCCGGAGTGCTTTTGCCTGTAATGATGGTTGCATTGCATGTCCATCATTGTCTTGCACAATGGTGATCAGCTTAGGTCAAAACACTGACAGTGATTGATTTGTAAGACACGTTGGCAGTACCTCAACACCTTTATACCTTTAAATCCCTAATATGGAAGCACATTACTGAGCCAATATTCAAATTTTTTCAATATCAAAATAGACAACGGCTATAGTTTTTCCCCAACAAATTTATTTGAAAGTGCTCCCTCCTTGGAATTGGTTCCCTCTAGTCTCCTTACTCTAATTTGATGTTAGAAGTACATTTTCCCCTTCATATTTCTTAGTTAAGTCTCTTTTTTCAGCTCATGGCATCATATTCTAGTGCAAGAAAGCATATTTTCTGCATGTCCCACCCAAGGCCATGTTATGTGTGGCTTTTCTCCCCCTTCACTCGACTGTAGCGGTTTATTTCTCCCATTAAGACATTCTTTTATTTTTGTGTTTATCCTGGAGGATAAATGTTTTGCTCTGTTGCTTTTAATTCAACTTTATAATCAGCTGATATACAAAGCAACACATTTTATTTGATGCCGAACTGAATACTGCGAAAACCGCATGAGTTGCTTTTAACAAGCAGTAGAAGAGCTTTTTGTTTATGTGGTAAAATGAAGTGTCTCCCAACTATGCTACTGACCAAAAACATTAAAACGACATTCTGTGGTAAGTTGCTCTGTAAACGGCAAAAGAAAAGTGGTTTGAGGGGCAGACATGTTTTGACAGAATTACACTGATTTGCAGTCGGGGTGAACATGGTTCACCGGAAACACTTAAGGGAAGGAGAGAAGGTGAGGGACACTGAATAGAAAGAATGCGAGGCACTGGGTATATGTAAACTGAAAGGAAGTATGGAAGGCTAAACAATGGCTGAAACAAGGGCGCCGGCAACACACCGCTGAGCCCTTGTTTCCCCCTGTTGCTGGCTGTATTTTTCCAATTCTTAGTTCCTTTCTGACAGCTTTAATCAACACAATATGGCTTGCTGAGATTCATTATGGAGCTTTTGCCACAAGGGCCTCTGAAGGATAGAAGGAAGGAATTTGTAAGGAAAGAAGGGGTGGTGAGATCAGGATGGAGGGACAATAGAAAATGCTACTTGGAGGAAGCAAAAGTCGAGGAGGGAAAAGGGTAGAGAAAAGGAATGAAAGCGGGGGGTAGACAAGAGATTCTTCCAGAGTTGGATAAAAGAATGGAAGAATCGATGGATGGGTTCTGACACTCCTGTAGAGGAGAGGAGTTGAAATAACGGTGTTATGTGGCCTTTTGATTGGCCCTAAACAGCATGGGGGCCCATACAGGAGCAGATCAGTCTTACACTCTGTGGATTACAGGGTCAAATCCCATTGGGCAGTGAATTTCACAAATGAAAGAGTTCTCAGTACAAAAGGATGCGTTGTAACTCAGCAACTGAAAGTATCTGTTGCTTTAAATCCAACTTTAAGCTTTTTTCAGAAGTGTCTACATGCTTAGAGCAGATGGCTCTGTGTGCCTTTCACAGCTCAGGTGTGTCGGGCAGCTTTCAACATGCCTTTTTTTGTTCTTGTTACTGTTGTCGAAGCACAAAGATGAAAACAATCATGCTTTCAAAGGTTTGTGCCTCTATAGTTATTCTTTTTATAATGGAACATAAATTATAAGGAGGTCTTGACCGAGTCTCTAGAAAAAGGTAACTTTCTTCATTATCCCCTTAGTTAAGGTGCAGAGCACAAAAATCTTTGTGTAAAATGCACAAATTGTGCATTTTCTCTTTATCAGTCTTCATAGCTTTCACTATAGCACATTTCAGTGGAGGATTGCCTGCAAAGTGTATGCTTTGCAGTGGAAGCAGGTATCTATCAACCAGGTATGCTTTACAAAGGACATTTTTGCTACTTTCAGAGAGCGTGCTTTGTTTTTTAGTCCAAGCCATGAAGTTAATCTGACGTTATTTTTTAAAAACTGATTACAATGAAATGACCAAATCTAACTATTAACAACTTAATCTTGGAGCATAACTGTCCAAAACAAGAGTTACTTGCAGCAAGAAAGAAAAAGATATTTCAAGGTAAAGTCAGTATTGTAGTTAATGTGAGAACAGCATGCTGTCAAAGGAAAGGCTACTTGTGAAACAGGAAATTTGGTGCTGATGAACTCGACTCCCTATTACAAATTTAAAGCATACAGTTTGATTTGTGGTTGCACCATATTGTAGTTATCATTGTATACCCATACCCTGTGCCTTCCCTTAGTCCCATCGACTGTGACGAGTAAAACAGCCAAATCTCTTCTCCATTTTCAAGTCATGGTTCAGTAAACCAGTTTCAAGTTCACTGCTTGCTGAACCATAAAGCCATCAATAAACCTTTTTCTTCATCTAACTTACCAACTGGCAGCGGTTGAAAACAAGACATGTATCTCCTGTTGTACAAGCACCTTTTGTGTGTGTCAGGCAGCTATTGGACAAAGAAAACACGTGTGTCGGTGGGCAGTTTCTGTACTTGTGTCCTCTGTCCTGTTTGTCTACAACACACTCACCGTATTAAGTACTCCGTAAATGTCAGTGGTCTCTGTCTCTCTAACCTTTTTCCAAGAGGCTTTGCTACCCTTCACAACTCAGTGCAGTGTAGCACTCACCCAAAATGTATAAACAAATGACGTATCGGTGAGCAGACAAAGTTCACCAAACACTGGGAGATGTTACTTGTTCTTGTCTTCATGAGTTTCAACGTGCAAACAAATTTGTTTTCTCTGTTTTCATATTAATTAGTCTTTTGTGTCAGGGTTTTTCCCATTTTCATGAGCTTGTCGATGTCGTGAGTAGTGTATTTTTGGTTTACGTTTTAGGTTTTGCGGATTTGTTTGCCGGTTCTCTTGCCCTGTGCCTCAGTTTTCTGTGTTTTATTCTGGTGTGGTTTATCGCTTACCGAGTTCTTCTCCCGCGTCTCTACCACCTTCAGTTCCCTCAGTTCCTTATTGTGTTGTAATCAAATCAGCTCTCTTCACCAGTTGTCCCTGTGTCACCTGCTCTTCGTTCAGTATTCTCTCTTCCCACATAATCTTAGTTTTCTCTGAGTTCCTTGTTCTCTGTTTTTTGGCCCTGCATTTTGATCCATGACCATCTCCCACAGACCGTGAGAGTCTAATGTAACCTTAATGCATTAGCTGTAGGCCGTCTTACTGTAACCCTGATAAATGTATTCAAGTGGATGCTCTGATAGCTACTTCACTGCCAAGCCAGCAGAGAACTAACACTTTCACATGGTGATGATATGAGGCCACATATAGATGATATAATCATTTTGTGTCTACTTAATCTGTTGGTTGTTTCAGGAAATGTTATTGAGGTTGAGTAGAGAAATGACTGATGTTGATCACAAGGAGCAAAGAATGAATGAATTTTTCTGGTTGATTTTAAGAGAAAGCAAATGCCCAGTAGAGTCTGCTTTACAGCGGTTTAGAGACAAAGTCATAGCAAGGAAAGATTTTTTATTTATTTTTTACATTTTTTTTACACGAGGCGTAACACGTGTTGGTAGGTAGAGGATGTCCGTGTGGCACTGATTGCACAGAGGCTGTGGAAGATGAAGGGAGGCTGAAATGGACAGAGAGACGTTCACTGTGCCTTTGATGGTCGAAAGCAAGAGGAGAAAATCATAAAAGTTGATCAATGAAAGGAAAAAAAAACACAAGAGTGCAAAGGGAAGTAGGCAGGCCCCAAACAACAACCTCAGAACAAAAACGATCAAATATGGCTGTCCTTGTAAATTCTAATGGTACTGTAGATAACAATTGTGTGTATTGATTTTAGTGAGTAAATGCTAGATAACGCCTTCCTGCACAACATTGCCTGGTGTGTTGTTCCCTTTTTAGCTTGGTAAATATTAATAAGAATAGCAGAAGTTTGTTTTACATAATTTTCAATTTATTTGTGTTTGTGGATGTCAGACTGGTCTTTGACTCAAGTCTATTAGATTTGCTGCCCGGTGAGCCGAAGCAGCTGTGGTGCAGCTGGAAGTGTGTTGATTCTGAAAAAAAAGACTGCATTCCCATCTCTTTGTTGACTCTGCTTGTGAAGTGGTCTTAGCAGGTAAGCAGTGCAAATTCAAATAACTGTAATTCTGAGCAGTAAAATCGTTCTGCTGCATTTTTCCTCTATCGCCTCCCACTGAACCTTTTTGCCTGCTCAAGTGAAGCGAAGTCCGGGTCAAACCAGGTCACGAAATATCAAAAGCAACTCTAGACTCTAAAATGGTCTGCATGCCTGTTAAAAACATTACTTCATCAAAACAAAGCGTGAAAATAGGACCCCTTGACTCGTGTATATCTACGTAGCACAGTCCCAGCATTTTTTGTCCTTCTCGTCTCCTTCAGAAGTACGTTTCCAGGCCAAGAGAAGCATACATCAGCACACAAAAATGTTGGATGTTGCTTAATTCATAAAGCACGTTCATACTTTTTGAACTGTTTAGGGTTTGAGCCTTTGAATTTAGTTTTGATTGTCTTGGCATTGCAAAAATATTAATTATCTTAACTCAATTCACTTTAGTCTCTCTTTTTCTTTTTTCTTACTTTTTTTTAAAGCGCTGCCTTAAAGAACAAATCTAAGACACACAGTGAGAGCCTACGTCCATTCTGTTGCATTTGTGTGTCAGATGTTCATAGGAATTCGTCCAGTATTACATATTTTTCCAGGAATTTCCACTAAAGATGTGCTTCAAAACCAATTCTGAAGACTTTGTAAGTTAAAGTGTGCCAGCCATTTAACTAGCCGGTGGGACACAAGAGAGGTCAGACTTTTATGCATTCCACAGTTGCTTTTTAATTTTCTAAGTTCATGTTGGGCTTTGTCAGTGTCAGATGTAAGGTCTCTTCCAAGAGCAACATCCACGTAAACGGTCACAGGCAAATGCACAACCCTTAATGCATTTGAGTGGATCTCATTCTTCTTGTTGCCTTTCAGGCATCATGCAGATGCCATCAGCAGCAACAAGCCTTTGTGGTGTTTCATATTAAAAAATGAGACTGTTGTGCTTGTACTGTGCTCTATGGCAGATTCTAAAAGGAGCAAATTACTGGATGAACTTTTTGAGAATTGCCTCGTTTGGCTCTGCATGTAGGCTCGTTTCTCAACAAATAGCTAATGTAGGCGGGAGTTTGTGGTTTTCTAAAACCATAATAGTCGCTTGCAAGTGGCTTCATTGAAATTCTGCCACGCTGCAATGCTCAAGCAGAAATACAATTTTGGTGCATTTCTGGCCTTTAGGAGTTGCATTCTGTATGAATAATTGCTGTATCCCTACTGGCAGGTATAATTAATGAACAGTGTTGCTGCCGGATGTACAAGTGAAACTGGTAGAATCTATTTTAATGGCAAAATTCATGAACCGATGGCAAAATCATGTGAACGTCATGCATTACAAGTAAAAGGAAAAGCGACCACTATGGTTTACTTTTGATAAAACTGCATTATGTTATAAAAGATCAGCTTTTGATAAAACTGCATTATGTTATAAAAGATCAGCTGCATTGAGCTTTGAGCTAATCAAAGAGCACATTCTTAAATCATGCCACTATTGAGAACCATAATGTGAAATTTTCATGCAGCAGTGTTAAGATGTATTTCAGATAAATTAAACTAGTCTGCTCCATTGCTCTGTAGCATGTGTTATTTTATTCCAGGGTTAAGCAAGCAAAATGGGAACGTAAGCCCAACTCAATTTAAAAAAGCCTTCCATTTCCAATAAAGGACAGAATGTAGAATAATTGTTATTCAAAGGTACAAATGTGGTCAGCTCTGCAGTAAATCTTGGTGAAGGATAATCAATATATTTCCCAAATCTGAAGTAGCACTAATTAAAAGCTACACTGATAAAAACAAATCTCTAAGCTCAGTTCCAAAACTGGAATCAGCAATATATCTAAAACATAGTTTTATGACTCAACTACCAAACTGTTTAAAAACTGAATTTCTAAACGATCAAAGACGTGTTTTGTTGTAAAAAATAGGTTTTCTCTAGCATATGCCCCACCAACTCCACTCTTGGCCAGAACAATTCAAATTTGCATCTTATATTAAGCTGATTTAATACAAAAGAAGCCCTCACATGTTCAGTTCCATGTATCATTACTCTCTTTGTTTGAAGATTCAGCTCTGATCATTTGTGATGCAAAAATCTAAATTAGATTAAAAGTTCCTGATAACTTCACATCCCTGTATCTAGCTCATGGTTCCATACCAAATGAATAGGCTTTTCTTGAAATAATACATGAAATCTCTTCTAAAAAATATAATCAACTTTGTCTCTCTCTTTTAATAATCAACAATGTAATGACACTGACATTTTAATGACTAATCAATTGTGCGATGTACTAATTTAGTGGAGGTTAAAAAATATTTTCCACACAATTACAATCGCCTTCTGGCAGCCAATTTCAGAACAAAACACACATGACAGTTCTCATTGTAATGTTAGGAAAGGAAGTAAAATCATTTCTTTCAAGGCTTTCTAGGTGAGCTATTAATGTGTCCCGAGTTTGTCATATCACAAAAGATTTAAGATTAGCCACTGAGCACTGTATGAATGATGAAAATAATTGCCGGAATTGCTGTGTAGATAGGATAACGTTCCAAAAATGATTGAATTAAAGAAAAACCACAGCTCTCATCATCACAAATTAACTTTTTAAATTTGGCAACAGATAGTTGAAGATAAGGATACAATTACATTTTTAACCTCATACAAAACCGGAGAACATATTTCACTGTAATTCACACAAAGAAACTTGCTGTAAAAAAATATTTCTGTTGTCAAGCTTTGTTCCTGGTATTCCTAACTGTACATTATGTGTAGAGTACAATGTACCTGAGCCCATTTGAGGATGTTTATGTCAGATCTGTAAGCTTTAGAAAAGATGTACACAGGAGGACATAACAGCCTGGGGAGGTACAGACATCGGCAGGAATCTAACGGTATTTGGCTGTGTTCAGAAAAAAAGCCAATACGTATTCTGTCACACGCACACACGCGCAATCTTACAATAATCAGACATCCAATTACAGTACTGTCAGAGGCTGAGTGTGTGTGTGTGAGTGTGTGTGTGTAGGAGAGAGACGGAGGGGTGCCATTTGGGGTGCCAAATGAAAGAAAGTTCTTCTTTGAGGGAAGATTGTTGTAACAGTGAATTTGAAGAAAGAGAGATGGACACTCAGACGTCATGTTGAGCGTAGGGGAGAACCAGACAGGAAAGCGGGCATGTTCTAACTTTGTGATCTCCGTGCTTAACATTGACCTTGTGGTTTTTATCTGTGGTCTGACATCCAATCATCCTTTGCTTATCTCTCTCTTACCTTGACTTATACATCTTTTCATCTTGCTGTCCTTTTCCATTTGCTCTTTCCATCTTCTGATTCACATTCTCCTTATCTGCCCTCTTCTCCATCTATCCTACGTCGCATTCTTCAACTTTGGACTTGGTTCCTCCAAGCTTTCCGTCATGCATCTCTCCTTGTCTGCCTCGCTCAGTTCCACTCTCAATCTCCTGCCATCTAACAGGAAGTCAGAGAGATTGATCTGAGTGATTAGAAGTATGGGTGATTCGTGACAGGTGCTGGGAAGTGGAATGACTCAGTGTTGACTTGTCTTCTGCCCTGGGACTCGGCTACCAGACTGCATATCAGCTGTCTCTGCAGCAATTATAATAAAAAGTTCAACTGGAAGATTAGAGTTCCATCTAATTTTCCACTTGCAGATGTTTTTATTTCCTATTGAAGTACATATCTGCCCTAGTGTAGTTTCATGAAATATGTGCATTATATTACTGCACAAATGACAAACTGCTCTGACTAAAACTAGTTAAATACCTTTGCAGGGTAAAGGATGAAAATAATCATTCAAATGTATTACACTGTAGCTTGTAACCAAATTCAGTTTTTGATACAAAAAAAAATATTTTTTTGTATAAGCAATTATCTGAAATGGTTATATGGCATGTTGGCCAGTCTAAATATCCAATATCTGCTCACTGATGCATATTAACTCAACTTTATGGGCAAGTTCATTGTAACGCTGGTAATTGTCTTTCAGTGTGTATTCACACCATGTTAATCAAATATTTACTGTTTCTAAAAACAGAAACAAATCTCTATTTTTCAATGTCGTGATCAATGTTTCAGTACCACCAAATTCTGAGCATTTTCAGGCTTAAATCAGACAAGTGGGCTGGGTTCAGGTCTGTGCAATGGTTTTGTGGTTTCAGGTTAGAATCGCACTAAATTTTTAAGCCAATTTGACGCTTGAAGACCTGTATCCTTTAAGGCATATTTCATTGGGCGGATGTAAATTCTCTAGGGACAGCAGTTTAGTAGGGGGCATCAATGATTCATTAGCACGTCTTAAGAGAGGCCTACTCTGAGCATGATTTAAAAAAAAAAAAGAAAATAGTATTTATCACACCATTTAGGCTGCAGCAGGGAGAACAAATCCAGCATCGTGACTGGAGTTTGTACAGTTGAATTCTAAAGCAAACTCTCACATGTAAATCTGAGAGGCCTTCCACACATGCATGTGATGACTTCAAAGATTTGTGTCATGGTACTGCAAGCTATTGGGAAAACACTGAGCAACAGAGGTTATCTTTGATTTCACAGCACTTACTATTGAGATTTGTAAAGTCCCATAGTCCAAAAACATGCACTGGATGGTTCCAAATGGCCCGTAGGAGTGAATATGAGTGGGTATAGCTGTTTGTCTCTGTCTTGTTGTCATGTCCAGGTTTTTACCCACCTCTTCCCCAGTGACAACTAAGATAGGGTGCAGCATCTAGTAGGAATAACAAATGGAAAATTCATGTGTAGAGTGCACAGAGCTTTCTGTGCAGTTTTAGCCTGTTGAATGTGCCATTAGTAGCAGCTGGCAGAGGTAAGTGTGTCTGGGTGTGTCAGAGCTGCAGGGACATGCTGAGCATAATGAGAGGGTGACACAGCTTTATTCTAATGGAAGAATTTTTAAAGGCAGGGGCTTTGATTTCATCAACTATTATTCTTTGAGTTACCCTCTTTTTTCAACATAGTCATTAAAATACACACACTCTCTTGCTAATGGCACGGGAATGGTGACCCTTCTTAGTCATTCCACTCAGCAGGATGCCACATTAACGTCTTTAAGTCCAAGCTTCAATGGGACTGAAATACATTGCAAGGTCCATGATTTTACGTTCATAATTTTTGTGTTAAATAAAGTTTAAATAAAGCGTACATTGAGTTGCTACAATTGGGCAACTTACCACTGGCTTGTATAGCTTTCACAGCTACAAACAACACCACAAGGTGAACTCAAAACAGTTTAGGAGGAAAAAAATAATTTGATAACGACAACGGTACAACAATGATATGTTGTGATATTGTTTAAACTTATGGGGGATCTCTGAAAAGTTTGATGGCTTGAAGGTAAGAGGGAAATGATAGAAGCTGACACTGAGAAAATTCTCCCCCATTTTCCTTGTCATTTTTGTCTCTATTGGGTAATGGATGAAATGGTGCAGAAAGGGGAGTGTGTGGGAGGGAAACAGATTGTTAATTAAACGCTGAGGCAGCGGTGCCTCATGTCCTGCAAGGGAAAGAATTCAATCTGAAAACAGAATCGAGGTAATTGCCAGCTGTAAGGGTTTTGTTTGGAGAGGCGTTGAGCACTCTTAGCATTTCCATCATCCCAACTTGCACATTACATCTTTATTTTGAACAGCTGCAGAGGTGCCATCCATAACTCGTACGCAGAATGGTCATACTCGGAGAACTGAGCAAAGAACAAGTCATGCATATGTGGGGCCATGAGATTCACTGATGTTCTGTGACACACTGAAGCCTCAGTAACCCAGTTATCTTGGTTTGTTGGTGCTCAGTGCATGAAGAGCTCATAATTGAATTAGCCCTACACTGATGAATGCGGTACAGTTGGCGATTTATGTTTGAAACTGTTACCGGGATCTCACTGAAACGATATCAGATACAAGTGAAGCGGATTTCCATCGGATCTCACATTAGCTCACCCAGCATGCAATGCTTTGTCACGAAGCAATAAATGCTCCAGCATACACACCATCAGCCAAAGCAGGAGCCTCAATATTGAGAGCAGACTGAGAGTTGAAAAAGATGCAGGCTGCCATGTTAACTAATTGTTCCAACTGTGGAGACAGATTACGATTTAAAATGAAAAGCATCAACGTTGTTGATACTGAATCAGCCAAGCAATTTATTTACTATTTAATGTGCACATGAGTATCTGATGTCTGACAAACTTCTGACTGTCCTCATCAGTTTTTATAAATCTTGTCTTCTCTTGCCTTTGTTTTATCTCTTTTCCTTTTCCGATCTATTTAACAGTATAAAGGAAACCCTTCTGGTGAGCTGGGGGGTTTGGGGAGGTTTGATATAAAATCTCTTTCAACATCCCTTTCTCATTTAACAACTTTAAGCTTTCAAGTTGACATTCTGAGTGACTAAAAAAAAAAAACTTCACCTGATCCATCCTCCCAGCGGGCCTTTTACTCGAGCTGCAAAAGGTATGTGTTAATGGCTGATGTTTCACTCTTAACAAGCTGCAGAAAGTTTTTAGAACTCTGAGTTCTCCAGGAACACAATTATGTGAGTGTACAAACCGCATCCACATAAGTGTGCAGGACAAATTTGACATTGTCTCCACAGAGAGCAAGCAGACGTTCCAGATAAAAACAGTTATTGATGATGGGCGTGCTGTTATGAACCAAACAATGATTTAAGCACTTTAACAATGCTCAGAGGACGGCAGCGACAAAATGCACACATCAGCACTCGCGTGTGTTTGTGCACAGGATGCTTTATTTACTTTGAGTTGTTTTAGCTTAGTGGTGACAAAAAGTTTTCTACAGTGTTGTTGTTCAGACTTAAATTAAATCCATTCAGAGGAGTTGTATTTGCATGAGTTTGTTATTTTTCTGTTTTCTCTTTCAATAAAATTCAGTGTTGAGTTCAATTGTGCTTAAATCAGCTCCCTGCAGATAAATGAAGGCACACATTTGACTGTGTTGTGCGCTGACAGTTGTATATGAAATACAATCACAGTGCTTTGAGACCATATTCTAAAAGGACAATCCACCAATCAGGCTGTTTTGGTAGAATAGTCAGAGGAGCTTTTCCTCACTAAAGGGTTTATGGGTGTCTGCTGGGAATTCTCCAACAGGCACCTCAGTGACACTAAATCATGTGATCTGAGAAAGTGTTATTGATCTACATGGTCACGGGTCTCAAGCGGTGCGTGTAGGAAACCAAAAACTGAGCACAGCCTGAATCAAAGTGTCTTCACTCTGGGGGTAATCTACAGCACCATGTGTTGAGTGGAAGACCAGTCGGAATATAGGAAAAGTAGAAAATAAAATGGAATCACAGGATGGAATGATGGTTTACATGTAGGCAGGACCGAGACATGGCTGATACTTCAAGAATTCAGAGCCGACCTGAGTGGTTGAAGCCATGGAATGAAGCAGCTAAAGGTTTGAACCCACTCAAGCTTAGCTTTTTTGCAACAAATAAAAACTGGACAAGACTTCGCGGCAAGAAAATCCTAAAAAAAAGATTTCCCTTTGCTGTCTAAAGGGATTTAACCCACTGCAGTGGGACAGCTGTGGAGCCAGTGTTTGACTACCGGTTGTGAGATCACTCATTCGATGGACTTGCTTTCTTTGCCCATATGTTCAAGTGTTCTCCTCTTTCTATGATGTGTTAACAGTGTTTGGGTAAATCCCTTCTATGCCTACTCTGAATAAACGCGTTTGGTGAAAGAATGAAAATATCTTCAAACAAAAGATCAGAAAATTACAAATAATACATAATACATACAATTAGTTTGATCCCTTTTAAGATGAATTGAAATGACACAAATTTGGTACATTTAGATTTTATAGCCACAGTAGCATTTCCATCAAATAGTATGTTTGGTTGGGTGTTTGCATGTGTGTGTTTGAGGGGAGGTGTGATGGGATGTCTGTGCAGATTCTGTCACTTTAGTGATTAGCCTTAAGAGGCTTTTAATTTGAGGCTAATGAGTATTTGTTTTAGCAGTCATGCACTCTGCTGTGTGCGCGTTTTCATGCTTCTGAACGGGAGTGTATCTGATTAAGGATTGTGATATAGCGAAAGCGACAGACTGTACAGATGTTCAATAAATGGGTTGGAGGAAAGGGATATCATTCATACTCACAAGCACATGCGTGCATGAAGACAAATGACAACACAGACTCACAGAATTGCACCGAAGACAGGTTTCACAGGTTTCGGCGAGTGCCATAATCCTGATAATTACAAGCAGGCTTCGGTCTTTGATCCGGGCTGAAGATGCAACACGTCAGAGCCAATTAACAGTTTGAACCTTGAAATCTAAAGTGTGGATTAGTGTAAAAAAGTATCCTTTGCTGGATAGCATGTGTGCATTTGTGAGAGATCAAGGCAGAATGAGAGAAATAACCTGTCAAAAGTCATCAATGACTTTCACGAGTCAAATAATTACTATAAACAAGGTCTGATGTCTGTGCAGATATATTCCTGCTCCCACTGAGCCGGGATTTTGTCTTATTTTAGTTATTGGGACTCCACATGTCATATTATCATGTATTTCTGTTAATTCAATTTCTGTTTTTTCTGCCTAGTCCACCTACTTTTTTCTATCAGTTTTATTCATACTCCAATTTTCCTGTCAATAGTTTTTATTCCCATGCGTTTGTTTCTTCTTTTTACTCTACATATGTGTCCAGTACATTGACAGTCAGTTTCCCTGCCGTGCTGTCTGCTCTCTGTACCTTCTTGACTTTTTCTTTTGTGTTGTTGTTATTTTTGCGTCTGCTGCCATGGTCAATACCCGTAATTGTGGGGCTGCTGAAGCATTGGAGCCCTGAATGCTTTCAGCGGAGTTCAGAAACCAGTTGTAGAGAATGAGGAGAGGCTGAACGTGAATGATGAGCACAGAATGAAAAATGCAGATTGGTTGACTGTGAAATAAATCATGCATTTCGAACCTCTTTCTCTGCCTCAGGTGGGGTTTGTATTGCACAGTCCCTGAAGATTCCTAGAGAGCCCCGGCCTGGGGAGTTTGACAAGATCATCCGGCGCTTGTTGGAGACCTCCAATGCCAGGGCCATTATCATGTTTGCTAATGAGGACGACATACGGTTTGTGCTGTCCCCTTAAAGCCTTCTGTACTTTCTTTTTGTACAGTCACACCTTATTTTTTATATTATGTCTGTAAAAAGTATCGTGTAATGTAATTTCATTGTAAATCTATCATTTCTAAGTTCTATTATTGTTCTTATCTTATAACAGAATTTACAATGACAATGCTTTTTGTTTACAAAGAGTTCAGCAAAGCATTCTGTTAAAACTACTCCCTTACAGCTATTGCTGGATGAGAAGATACAACTTGTCTGGCTTTCATGAAGGTTTTAATTCACCTCTCATCAAACAGACGAGTTCTCGAAGCAGCCAAAAAGAACAACCAGACGGGCCATTTCCTCTGGGTGGGTTCAGACAGCTGGGGGTCCAAGATTTCTCCCGTGATTGGCCAGGAGAGAGTGGCAGAGGGAGCCATCACTATTCTTCCAAAGCGAGCATCTGTGGGTGGTAAGGATATGTGCAAAGATATCAAACTTACAGAGTCTGTTACATAATATGTTTGCATTTATATCTCCTCCCATGCATTTGACTTAGTGGGATCCCACTGCTTTGTAGATCAGTCTGATAGATTGAATTAAGTGAGCAGGGGAAAGACTAGAAACTCAAGATCCCCTAGGGCAACAGGTTTTTTTCCAGGTGGCCATGGAGGACTTCCTCATTTGCTCCCTGTCAGAGCTCCCTATTAGATAATTGACTCCTGGAGGGCCAGAAATGCGACAAGATATAAACTCAGAGTGAGGGAGAGAAGTGGAACTTTAAATAAATCAGAGACGGCTTTGGCTGTTTTACATCAGGACCACTCTGAGTAGAAAAGATGGAAGTGCAGAGAATAAGGTGCTAGTAGTAAAGAAAGTATACAAAGGTAGCGATGCATTAGATCCATATGGCAATATGACATCATGTGATATAATAATTCACTCATCACTTATAAATTAGGCTTTACATTCTGGCTTGTTGAGTGTTTAACTCATGGCTAATAGTTCTATGCCCATTTTCTTCACTCAGTGTATCTCATGTATTTCATATTATGTACAAAAAAGATCAGTATTGTTTATAAGTTTATTTAATGTTCAACCAATCTATCACTCAATCTAAAAAAAGAACATGACTTACAGTATATGGCCATATGCAGATGTGAGAAAAAGATTTTACTCTGTGTGACATGATCATGACCTCAGATAAAACTTGTTAATCAGCAACCTGTGGAGGTGACAGCGTGCATCTGTTTCTCATCTCCGGAGAGAATCA
Organism: Menidia beryllina; assembly: GCA_013363375.1. NCBI lineage: Eukaryota > Metazoa > Chordata > Actinopteri > Atheriniformes > Atherinopsidae > Menidia > Menidia beryllina. Next base: position 2,575,415 of record JABUIW010000245.1, on the reverse strand, counting down.
GGGTTGTTGTTTTCCACAGTGGTCAGTGCCTGTGTTAATATGCACAGGTCAGCTACTAGATTTGGCTTTTTCTCGTGTACTTAAAAACCCCTTTTCTGCACCTCCGCATGTATACTGGGACAAGTAAGTTTGCCTTGTTAAATGCTTTAGTCAAGCTGTAACTTCAGCTCAGCTGTGCGTTTAACCGTTCTACAGAGGTGCTTTAACTGTCGTACTCTTTAATTGTGGTGCTGAAGACGACTGGATAACCCCCTGTGGTGCCAAGAGAAAAGGGGGCGCCCAAACCTGCAAAATATAGCTTAAGGATAAAGGTAGCAATTAAAACAGGACTAGAGAAGACTGAATTCATGCTGAAGCAACACAGTTTATGCATAACATCACAGAGACCAAATTAGACATTTCAAAACACTTCTAAAATTTAAGTAACTTTTTTTTTTTTTATTAAAAAGGCTGTGGATCTCCTAAAAAAGCTTTGGCTGTTTGGCCCAGAAATAAGCAAAAACTTTTACTGTCTTCACTCCTTCACCCAGGAGACAACTTTCCTGATTCCCACAGATTAATTTGGTGACTGGAAAATGGCCATAAGCACATTATTAAGCAATCTGTCAGAAAGCAGCGACAGACTATTTGAAAATATTCAACTTGTAATTTTAGAGACTTTATGCCAACAGCTACCCATTTCATGCCCACATTTTCTACTCTTATTTTCATTTTCAATGTCACAGATACTTTAATTTTAATTTCTATGAACATCACATTTGATGTCACAGTGGGGGGTGTTCCATCCCACATGCTTCCTGTTGAGCTGCACAGGGAGTAAATGCACTGTTCTCAGCAGTCTAACTATTAGTAAAGCAGCACAGGTACCAACAGAGCAGCATTTTTTAGACAGCAGTCAAGATCAATCAGAGAAGCTCTGGTCAGCTTTTCCAGAGTTTGACATGGAACATGATGTTTGAATTAGGCTGATAGTTTCTCACCCTGCATGGCATGATTTACTTGCAGCATGTTAGTGATAATGCATGTGTTGGGAGTATAATTCAAGTAATTTTTTCACTGGTCTTGTACACTCTTGATGTTGACAAGAACAATGAATGCTCATCAAAAAGTCCTGGTTCCCCTTAATTCCATTCTGAAGAAAATGCTGCAAGAAGAAAGAGTTTTATTCTTCGTCAAAGTATTTTTCCCATCTCTTCATAGTCTCCTGCCACTTGCTGACATGCATTTCCATCCTTGTGAGTGAAAAATTTTCCTCCCTGTCGCTTAACTTTTTCCTACTTATTAAATTGGACAAGCAGCCACACCAGTTTTGAAGCTGCATTTAAAATGTTTGCTTCTCTTTTTCTTATCCTCCGGATACACTCCACAGAAATGGCTTTTCAGTCATAGGCAGGCTTTTCATAACATATGTCTTCATGTGTCAAAGGTATAACGCTACAGTCTACGCCTAACTATTTCTGTACTGACAGGCTTATTGGAATTGAAACCCTTATACCCCGAAGCACAAGCACCTACCTTACATTACACTGTTAAACAAGATCTATTGTTGAAGCCCAATCTTTGCCCAGGCTGATGCATTCTCTGTTTGCTTCATGTACTGGAGATGCACTTCTGTCAAGTTTCAAAATGGGAACCCTCTGCAGCATGAGTGTTTAATTTTGATCTGCTATGTTTTCATCACAGCCTTTGACCGGTATTTCCAAAGCCGTTCGCTGTCCAACAACAGAAGGAATGTTTGGTTTGCCGAGTTCTGGGAGGAAAACTTCAACTGTAAGCTGGGGATGCATGGCAAAAGGCCTGGTAGCCTCAAGAAATGCACAGGTAAGAGTTGGTACTCAGAATGGTTTTGCAAGATTTGTGGGGATTGGGAATAGAAAAAGTATGCCTTTGGCCTACATGGATAGATGGCACTTGTCATGCCATTCTTAAAGCAAATGTAGCAAAACACTGGACATCATCTGTAGGGGCCAACCCTACAGATGATGTCCAGTGTTTTGCTACAATTGTTGTGCTCATGATCAAGTTTATATGCTCAAGTTTATATGCTCATGGGTAATATGTTCAGGGAGTCTTCCCTGGCTAATGCCTGCCATTAGCTAATGTAATTAAATTAAATCATGTAATTACATTTGTCGGGGCTGTGACTCTCATTGATCGTCTATTACTGGCCAGGGCATCTGTATGTATGAGTTCAGGACGCTGTCCTTATGAGAGAGTCCAACAATTCCCACTTCCGTGGTTTGCTAGCTCCACTGTCTTGAGCACAGAAGCCAATCGGCTTCAGGATGCTCAAGGTCAACACACAAATGATTGTGATCATTGCATGTGCCTGCTCCACCACAAAAAGAAGCAAAATAAGTAAGGTCATGTCAACAAGTACAAATGAAGACCTAACAGGAAGCAGGATTGGAAGTTCCTATTCTGCTGTGTAAATTACACACAAACACAGCATGACGTGGTAATCATTTACCTGAAAACTGAACATGAACACGGTGAGGTCACGGTGAAGTGGTTAAAAGGACAAAGGAGCAAGCTTTAAATTATATATATTAAATAGTTCTGAGACTGTTTTAGTACCTTTTTACTAAGCAATAATTATTAATGAGTAAGACGTGGAAAGCAGCTTTTGAGAAGCTGTCAGACCTGGAGTCAGGATTTAACACCATGCTACACTATTATATCTGGCATTTTAAAGCATGCAAAAACCAAAAGAATGATTTCAGGATATCTCAAAGTGCGCAAAAATATTTGAATTACGAACATCATGATGGGCAAACGAAAAAAAATACTTTGATATGCAACAGTTTTTGCCCTCAACTGTCCTTGGATGTGAGTAAAAGCATCAAGACAACAGTCTTGCAAAGTTTGAAAAGCTCAGTTAGGCAACTGGACGTGAAATTTTCTAGAAGACAAATAGTTTAAAGCAAATGACAAAACATTCTCATACCCCGACTGCATGCAATAAATCTGCATAAGTCACTAACATAATAAATGGTCAGGTTAGGGTTTACCAGCCTTTTCGCTTTCAGGGGAAATTTAAGGAATAACAGATTTTTTCCACTCACCTTTCTAGAGAAATTGTTGAGCATTTTTCATGCTTCTTTTTTCGAAAAGGGAAAACCAGGTAATTTAATTTAGCCCCCTTTACTACATTCAGCTGATTTATTCTTATTCTTCTGGTGTCAGTGCCAAACAAGTTGCAGAGAGAAAATGCATATTTTATGGAAATGTATCCAACACACTCCGCAGTAGAAAGAATATCAAGAATAATCTTGTCGTTATGATCTCACTCTGTTTGTCTTCTTTTCCATGTTGGTGCAGGGACAACCATCACTGCCAGACATCTGTTCTCCACTCCAGTGAATTAATTTTAATGATTTATGTGGAGTTCGTGCCACACATTTCAACATTCATCACTTAAGTTTTTTCAGCGGGAGAATTGCTCTCATAAGAAAAGGGAAATGTGCAGAGCTCAGACTTAGACGGGGCTCATAAGCAGCTGAGCTTGGACAACTGAGCCAGATGCTGGAGTAGACCGGGAAGCTTGCTTAGTTGAAAGTGTGCAGTCAGGTGAAACTGATGCCTGGGAGGAAGCTAACTGACGCAGACACCAGATCACACAGAAGTCTGCCTGCTCTCACACTTGTGTTTGCCGTGACTGTAGATAAAATCGTGAACAGAGCACAAGACGTATGTAGATTGTATCTATTATGTTTCTTTTTTTTTATTCCTCCCGGAGATACTGATGTGTGTACCTTTAGCATGCTCAGTCTCTCTCACTTCCTCATAAATGTTCAGACTCCACTTGTTTTATGTTTTTTTTTCTATGAGAAGAGCTGCTCCTCTTTTGAGTAGTATTGTGCTAATGCAAAGACAATTTAAACGCACAGAACTTTGTGGTTAATCTCAAAAATTGTTCATGAAGGTTTACCTTCCCCCCTCTCCTCCCTCCTCCCCACACGCAGTCATGCCGTGAATGAATTTGCCCCTGCTCACTGAGCCTGCTCGTACTGTGACTTGTGACTGATTTATTGAATCATCTCATCCAGTTTCGGTGTGTCCTTGCTCTGGGATGGGCGCAAACACATTGAGACAGACACAGAGTCATACAGACAGGGAGAAAAACAGGTATGAAAGTGCATCGATACAGTCAGTCTTTGTACACATTCTTCCACCTGGGCACACGAGTTAATCCAGACCACCAGTGAATAACATAGGTTTTGACAGGAGATGTAAGCCCGGGTACACACAGTGGAATTAAAGAGCACTGAGAAGAGGAAACAAGGTTGTTGCGCTTTTGGCTTTGGTGTCTTGTCTCTGTCTGTGTGGGTTGTGACTTTTCTCTCGCAGGGGGATAATACTTTGATTCTCTATCTCTGGGGATCTTTCTTTACTTTGTCAGTCTTCAGTTAACTCTCTGTGTTTGTCATCATTTCTTGTCTATCTTTTATCTAAAACAGGGCAATCTGTTGACAAAGAGGAAACAGTTGTGCTGATCTGACCAAAAGTAGACTGTAATAATGCAAGTAAATATGACTGGTGCATGGTTTCATGAAAGTTGAGGTCATTTAAACTGGTCTAACACGTCCAGATGAGGCGATCTGGGATAGAAACGCTCTGTTTAGATTTGACAGAAATGGACCTTGGTGCACCACATGCTCCAAATCTTAACTGCTCATCACCCTGCTCATCACCCTCTTATCAATTTGATAAATTATAATTAAAAATCAGTTAAATGTGATTTGTTCCAGCTCAGCCACTTTTCATAGAAATTCATACCTGTTCCATTCTAATAAAATCCTGATTTGTTGAGTTTAGCAATTCAACTAACTTGCATATAGTTATTAAAGCACTTACATGCATAATGATCTACCAAAGAGAAATTGAAAAGTATTTTTCTCATACAAGGCACATCATTTGTAGGGTGGTTGGGAACACAGTTCTGTGCCTTCACACATGCACACCACTGTTTCAACGATGGTCGTCTGTCTAAATGGACAAATTAAGCTGTTAGCTCGACTGTCCTTGAAACCTTGCTGAATGTTGTCTGTCATTCTAGATGACAGAGCCCTAATTTGATCAAAACCTGCTTTTTGTACGCTGTGTCTTTGTACTATGCTTTGTGTCTTTCTTTTATAGTTTCTGACATTGTGTGTCAGGTCTCAGCATAGATGCCTCACATATCCACAAACATGATTAATGTCCCTTTCTTATTTTTCATGTCTGGCAGCAGAAAATAAGACAGACTTTTATATAAGTGCTTACATCTGCAGTAAGTTTTAATGACGGTTAAGTCCTGAAGAGCAGCTTTTTGTTGTGGTTTTCTGTGAAGCCATTTGCAAAGCCATTTTAAAATAATCTAAATTTCATGAGGCCATATACAGTACTGTGCCCTTGCTTGCTTATGATTAATTAATAAAAGCTTGCATGGTGGTTGGTATAGGTCCACTTAAAGAGATCTATTAAATTGTGACAAAACATAGTTCAGTGAACAGAGTATGCAGCATTAAAGAATCCAGTTGATTACAATGAAAAGTATATGTTGATGCACGTGCAAATAAGTCAAATATGAGATACACAATAGAAGCTCCATATTTCTTTTTTTTATCAGCCCATAACATTGAAAACCAATGAAATTGGAATTAGGCTCTAACTTTGTTCCAAATAGGCAGACATAGAAGATTATCAAATGCCTCCCCCCCTCCTCACACACACACACACACACACACACACACACACACACACACACACACACACACACACACACACACACACACACACACACACACACACACACACACACACACACACACACACACACACACACACACACACACACACACACACTCCCAGGCACACACTCACACTAACAAGAAGCTTTACATTTCCCCTGTCAAACATGTATAATTTATCCTTTGCAGTGTGTTATTAATAAGGAATTTAACTTGTAAAAGCTACTAAGTGAAAGTTTGATGCCAGCACTTTTCTTACTCAGCACAAATTATGCTTTTGAAGATGCCAAGTTCTCATCCCAGGCTAGTGATGCGATCTGTCTGTCTGAGATGCACACTACCATTCCAGGAGTTAATTACATCCTCACTTAGCCCAGCATGCACACATTCACCCTTGCGTACAAACACATGTTCACTCGCTGCAAATAGGCCCCATCTTAACGAGGTCGACGGGGAAGGAAAGTTATTAGGCTCACAGGCTGAGTAAACTGTTCCCTCCCATGTGAAAAGACCTTAGGGCCGAACAGACTGAGAGATGAAGAAGATCACAGATGGGGCGCTTGATGGACAATTAGAGACAGACAGTGGACAGGCAGATCTCAGACAGCACTTCATGCTTTCTGCAGGAGGAGTTTTCAGTAGGTGAGATGGTGTGTCATTTACCTGAGGGGAAATGGTCCTTGTTTTGTGCTGTGTGCAGGACATGGCTATCCGATTGCTCCAAATGACGCCGACTGTCTGGATGTTGTGTGAGCGTGCGGCTGTCTGCTGATTTATGAGAGACAGTTGTACAAGGCAGAGCATGACTGTTCTGTGTGGCTTGCTATTCTGTAGAGAAACGTGTAGCCGTGTGTGTGTGTGTAGGCACTTGTTGCCTTTTAAATGCATCAGTGTTGAGCCACGTGTTTTTACGGGATGTTGCTTTATAGTTTCATAGATACATTGACATTGGAAAGTGCAGCAGTACACTAATTAAATCCACACACTCAGGAGGCAAACAAATGCATGTTGTGTTATGGTTTGCATTCTGATATTGATCTTGTCTCAGGTTGCACTCTACTGCCACACTTGGTTTTTGCTAAACCAGCTCACAAGTGAATATTCCATTGACTTTCCGTCCCTCAGACATATACTTGGTTTAATTTGAAGTGGGCTAGTGTGAAGTACTTTTGACTTGTCAGTCTGCCGTAGACAGGAATCAATATCATCACATCTTTTCTGATGGATTACAATCCTGTGTTTATGAAGATCCAAGAACAAACTTGCAGCTTTTCTTTCGAGACAAAAAGCTATTGCATACTGTAGCCTAAGAATTCCTGTGTTTCAGACCTCTACATTTCTACAATGAACATGTTGGATGTCAAGAAAGATCTCAGCACCACACTTAAAGGACCTCTCTTGTGTTTATATCCTCTAATCAGATATAGATTAAATATCAAAATAGCAAACATTGAGGCCCTTTGCTGTGGCACAGTTTGTACACAGTGGAACAGTTTTGCCTTCAGGCTGTAGAGACAGTTTCTTATCGGCGCCTTTTTTCAGATCATAGTTTATTGTTTGAGTGGTCAATAGACAGCCGCACTGAGGTGACTCCTGCAGCAGTACAAGTACAATTGATCAACATCTCTTTATTTTTTTTCTTAGTTTTTTCTGACTGTTTCTGTGCCTCTGACTGACTGTTAATTAGACTGAATTCATCTAACAGGGACAGATGCTTCAACATAGAGTGACACACCCTACATGCACATATGCAAATGTTCTATATTTATTCGGGGATGCCAGATAGATGGAGTTCATAGGAATAATGGCACGCCACACACAATCCATTTTTCATCTTTTCCCCTGCACTTCTTTTTATGACTTACTATCGCTTCATTCTTCATCTCCCATTCTTGTTTTCATTTCTTTCTTTTTTTATCCATCTCTTTTGTTGGATCTAATTTTCTCTCCATTGCATGTGTTATTATTCCCTTTTTTGCATTCCGTTGTCTCTTTGGTCCACATCCCTCCCCCGTTTGTGTTTCAGGTATATGTTATTTCAAGAGTGGGTAATGGGAAACCTGCTAACTTAACATAAAATATTTTTCAAGAGATCTTAATGGGACATATTGTACAAGTAAGAACTGTGCATAAGAAAGGAATGGAAATGAAAAGTTCATTTAAATGCAGGGTGGAAGAGTTAGGGAGCAAAGCTAAGTTGTCCTAGGGCAGTGATTCAGCAAAATATGAATAAGGACTGATAAATCATTAAAATTTGCTGAGTGTACCATCAGCGATAATATATAAAAGTAATAATTGGGTAATATCGGGGTAGTATAATGTAAATTAACCACATTTGTCTTTTACATCACGTTAATCTTGAAATGTTGTGTTCCTCTGTTAGTCTTGTCAAAGCAGAAAACATTCCAGGTGCTTTCTGAGCAGATCTGAGGAGGAAGTGAAAATAAATTCCAAATGGGGATAAGAAGAAAGAGAAGGTCTGTCAGAGTTGTAATGTAATAATACATTCAGTTATATTTCAACTTAGGTTTTAATTTTGAAACATTACCCTTTGCCAGTAATGGAAAAGTTTTTCTTGGAAAGTGGATGACTCAAATCAAGCTAAGCTGTGATGTTTGTAAGGAGAATGTTTCCTTTGACCTTTTTTCTCAGTGCAAATATGAAAGGATTGTACGCTTATAAACACCATAGTGTACGCTTTACAAAGGTTTTGCAGGTTGAATGATCAAAAAATGTATTTCCTCGTTTCACTGTACCAATGTATTTCCTTGGCCTATTAAAGGTGCTCAGTTAAAGTAAAAACAAAACATACAATATGTATTTAAACATACAACACATATTCAAAGCTTCCCTGACATGTAAGTTTCCATCTTGGAAAATGCTGCCTGTCCAAAAGTGACGCATTGAGGTTAAAATCAGTCTTCAAAAACCAACACAGCACTCTTCCTCCAACTGTCAGTATTTGACAAATGATGACAAGTCACTTAGTTGGATCGCACTGAAATCCTATTTGACAGTATTTTGATTTTGACTTTTAGATATTTTGCATATCTTTATTTTTTGTGCACAGGCAAAATGCAGGTTTGAATAATGAGCCACACACACACAGTCCTGCACACAGACTTTAATCCACTGACTGGCATTTTTGCAGGAATGTTTTGACATAACCCCTGGCTTCAATGCCCCGTTTGTCACAGTTTGTAGAGTGCGATGTTTCCCCCATGCACTTTCCCTTTTCTCTGCTATTGATTATTAATTTATTCCTTGGCACGTTAGCCTCAAAGCTATGAGCCAGAGAAGTAGGTCTGAGAGGGGATGGAGACAAATTTGTGAGTTAGTATGTTACTTTTATATATATACTAGCTTGTAGTAATTATTATCCATCATAAATGTTGGTTGCATTTTTTCATCCTGTAATTTTTTTGTATGTAAAATCAGTTAAAAGGTAAATCAGAATCAGAATCAGAATTAGGTTTATTGCCAAGTAGGTTTTTCACCTACAAGGAATTTGATTTGGTGTTAGGTGCACAACACTTCTATGAGAACAAGAAACGACATACAATGTAGAAATAAAAATATAAAAATATAGAATAAAATAAAATAAATAATAATAATAATAATAATAATAATAATAATAATAATAATAATAATAATAATAAAATAAAAAATATTGAATGTCCAACGACAAACCAGAAAAAGTTGAACGTAGTATTGGGTAAATTAGTGGGGTAGAGGGGGGTGAGAGAAGAATAGGTGGGGGTCACTGGCCTCGTTGATGAGGCAATGCGTGAGGGGCTGATTGAGGAATGTGTTTAAATGTTTATACCGTCCAGGGTGTACCATGCCTCTCGCCCATTGACTACTGGGTTAGGGTCCAGTCCCCCCACAACCCCATTATGGAATAAACGCTTATGAAAATGAATCAATGAATGGATGGAAGGATGGATGTTTATGTCAACATCTTCAGATGTGAATTTAGTTGTTTTTTTTTACCTAACGCATCAAAGTCATTGAAAAAAGTTGCAGAAATAATGCTTATAGAAGACTAGAAAGGAGGAGGGAATTTCATGTATTGTCCAAATTGATTTTTAATTGAGAAGCTTGTTGAAATCATTAATTTGTCATCTCTGGTGACATCAATCACCGTATGTGAAATATGCTCAAAACACTGGTCCATGAAGGCATCCATCAAAGCACTTAGCCAATCAGCGTTCCTGCATTAGTTGCACCTCTCTGCCTTAATGTGCTGCCTTTTGTTTGTATTAGATACAGCACTGGCTTCACAAGCAAGTTAGTGAAGTGGATATTTTTAGTGCTTTTGCTGGCACCAGGCTCATTGTGAAAGCTCTTGTTAAATGAGCCAAGAGATATGAGCCAATTTATTCTGGTGTGCGAGCTTTGCTTTTATATAAGGGTAAAGGAGGATTAAAGAAACAGTTCAGCGCAATGAAACATATGGCCATATTAATGCTCTCCGTGTAATTAAAGGCTTATTTTAACTGATGAGCAGAATTTTGGTTTTGAAATTTATATAGAATGTATGCAAAAGTGCAAGTAAAACTAAGCACAATCTTTGCATCACTTTGGACTCATAATAGACTAAGTCTGGGATGTACAAGGCAAAACAGAGAGAGAAAACAGCAGGCAACAGCATATATTCCAGCCCTGTTGGTCTCCTTTAAAAAAATGTTGTGACCAGTAATTACATAGAGATTAATGGTTTTATAGTCAGTTATCCCTCTGCGCCCGACTTTTGCCTCACATATCCATTCATTTGCCTATTGTAGCCATGTTCAATAGCTTGATCTGTTCAAAGAAATGCTCTGTGAAATAATGTGTTTGAGAAAAACTGCCTGCAAGGCGTTTCTATCATCCCCTTTTGCACATGTGTGTTGCTATTTGGTGCTCTGATCATGATGGAGAGAAAAATTTCAAACCGGTTTGCTGCTTCAGCACCATGGACAGCGCAATGTCTCCATCAGCTCAGAGCCAACATGGAAGCAACAGTTTCTAACTTACACCATTCTCAGTCAGATAAAGGATCAATGTTCCTGGTAGATTTGCTTTTCTGTCCAATCATTCTGATGTTTTTTACAAAAGCAGGCATAAGGTTACTGCCTCTGCACTATTGCTAAAAGAGCAGGTTAAAAGATTTAAGTGGATCAACATAGTTTCAGAGGGTTTTGATGAACCCTTTTTCAAAAAGCAATGAGAGTTTGTGATCTTTCCACTATTCTAATTACTCACTGTTGCAGGTGTTGGGGCAACCAGCAGTTATTCACTTTCAAACAACTACTTCATCATGAAAACATTTTTGAACAAGTCTTTTCCCTCTCTTTCTTCTTGCCGCTGGCTTTTCTTCAACAGAACTCAAATGAGAAAAACATTTGTACTGATCTAGAAACAAATCACAGCTTCCAGCTTACATTTCTATGCAACAAGAACAAATAATCAACCTTGAGATATGAAAATACTGGCAGGCAGATATGGAGATGATTGCCTCCTCAAGCAGCTTTTGCTTTGCAGAACTTTTATGAGACATGAAAGCTACTTTTCATTCGTACTCGTGCCTCTCAGAATTTTCCAGCTGACATTTTTTTTCCCCTTCAGAATTTTCAGTGCGAATCCTCCATTTTCTAAGCAGCCAACCACCAAGCTGCCTGTGGTCTCCGATGTCATTAAGAGAAAGCAGAAAGGCTGAATTTAATTTAGCAGCTTCTGGCTGGAAAATGGAATTGAGTATAAGTCATATAAGACGGAGAAAGAACATATTCACAAGTTAAGTTTTAATACTTTCTTTGCCTCCATCTCAAAGTTTACTGCAATTTATTTTGATACAACACAATGATGGATATCACATTTTAGATATTGCAATACATTCTCAGAGTTGTGTTTTTTATGTGTGCTCCAGCACACGTGTGTAAAGACAAAGAGTGGATATCACTGTCACATTCTGCTATGGGCTGCATTCTTGGTGCTGACAGATTCAACAAAAGCTGCATTGTAGTGAGCTCCTTACATGGCCAGACACATGCCCGCACACACTCACACACAGACACACAAACCCCCTTTCTTCAGTCTCAACACCTGACGCAATCCCACGAAACAGAGGCAGCAGTGTCTTTACAGTTAGTGCTACTCATAGCAGCAACAGACGTTTAGATGTCTCAAGGCTGGGTTGCATTTTCTTGCAATATGCTGATTAATGATGCATCATATCATTTCACATCTCATAAGAACAGCAAAAAGAAATTTTCATTATTGTATGGCAGGTTGATCTATGGCTTGAAGTACAATTCTTTGTTCTGCTATTTCCCTCAATGGGAATGTGCACAAATGCTGAATGCAAACATGTATTGGTGTGTTGGATGCACAAGAAAAAGAAAAAAGTGGAAAACAAGTAGTTTTATGCAAATCACCAGCAATCTCATTTCTTTTTTTCAACTTTTAACCTTCCAAGGTTTCTCGAGAATATAAACTGTTTTCATGTTCCATTTTAATGGAGGATTTGTGCTTCGTTTTCTTAGGTTGTGCATTAAACATGGTGATACGTACCCAATGGATTCATATTGCAAAGCACCATGATGTCCTCAGAGGATTGAAGTGAGAAGAATAAGTACAGCCGGGTGATGCTCAGTGGATTGATTCGGTGCACTAGCTTATTGGCAGATAGTTGAGGAATGTTGATAACACCTGCCTCATTTTTCACTCTGTGCTTTGTTTTTTTCCACTTTTTTTGGAGGCGGCAAAAGTGACACGAGAAGCAGAAGAGCAACAGAAATTCGAAGTTGTATATTCAAATTTTGTTGATTTCATCCACAGTTGAAAACGCTATCTCATTTGAGCTGGTCTGATCTGTCAATCACTGTTTTCAGTACCACATTATTAGAGGCCACTGTTCTTTTTCTCATAAAGGAGACCACATTTTTGTTAAGCTCACTGGTTAATAACTAGTTTTTCTGTAGTGGGACTACTCAATGCAGATTTAGTGTTTTTTATTTTTTATTATCTCTGCTTAATTGTGACTTGACAGGGTATCTCTAAAACAGGCTGGCAGTCTGTTTCAGTAACAATTTTGTTATGAAGTTTTGGCTTAAGCGTGTATTAAACCAAGCCAGAGTTTGTCTGGTACTTGTCTCCCATCTGCATTCATAACTGTTGATTGTGTTTTTAATGTTGTTGTGCTTTTCAGTGTTTAGGCCACGTTAATCCCCTCTGCAATCGATTCAAAACTGTTTTCTTGATTTTACTCACTGCTCACTTTGTTGCTGAGCTCTTGGGATCTGCACTTGCCCATATTTCTCGCAAGACTTCAAACAAAGTAAATAACTGCTGCGGAGAGTAAAATTTCTTTCTTTTTTTTGTTGCTGTGAGTTAGTTTCACTGTGCTCCTGAAAAGGCTACAGGTGAAGTGGATTTTTATAATTCTAAGTGACTGAATGGTCTGAAACCTTTTAATTGGTGCAGAACAATGTCTCATTTCTTAAAACCTGCTAAATGTGCCCCGGTTTGCAGCACATTCTTAAAAACAATTCATGCACTGGTAGATAAAAAAAGGCTCATAATACCATAAACATGACAAATACAAAAGCAACCAATTGTGCTGCAGAGATGAAGCACCACTCAAACGTCTGAGCCTTGGTAGAGTGCTTTTTCATTTTTCTGTTGGTGTTTTCACTGATAAAGCAGCTGCTGGTGTATTGGATAGTCTTGTTTGGCTTGGCAGCATCAGTAATATTACTGGGGCTGTCACTGGGATGACCTCAGTTCATGATAACTTAAGAACCTTTAACAACTTCGAGGTCACAGTTATAAAGAATGACACGCATGCCCGACTGACGGATACTCAGTCTGAAACACATCAAAGCTCAGACAAGACAGACAAAAACTCCCCACCAGAACAGACTTTCAGAGACTCTGTTGTAATACTGTATTTTCTTATTTATTTAGATCTTTATTTATAAATTATATTTCTAAAATGTATAACTCCATCCATACCTGTGAATATCCGCATAATGTACTTGAAAAGTTTTTTTTTTTTTTTTTTTTTTAGGGAAGGGAGACTACTGCATACAGATTTGGCTGTGAGTTTTAAAAACTGGGCTTGTGGCCAGAATATCAGGTGCTCATGAGAGAGACTTCCTTTTAGTGGCTGCTGAGTTGTAAATCTAAATGCTGAACAGGTTGTTGGCCACAAAGTGCATGCTCTACCTGTCCAAAAAAAGGTTGGTGTCATTCGTGCAGCTGTTTTTCTAATTAAATGTCAAATTAAAGGCTGCGAAACACAACTTTGCGCTGGGTTACTCAAATGAGCAACAACTTACTTTTTCATGTGGAATTCATGGCAGTAGCTTACTTAGTGTTGCCTCTCAGATTCAATCTAATCTCCTGGGCGTTCCTATCTCATATGCATGCTTATTAGACTGTCGACATGTTTCACTCCTTTTGTGTGCACCTAAAATCAATGTGGTGCTTCTGAAAGCATCCTGCTTTTGTCTGTGATACAGAGTTGCAAAATGAATAGCCACAGGTTGAGACCATTAGAAAAAGTGTGTGTTTCTGCTGGGGACCAGTATGATGGAGAGTGTGCAAACATACACGCGAGACACGGAGCAATAAGAGAGACGGTAATCTGTTGGAGTTGTACTTTCTCCTTCATGCTCTGAAGCACACGTTACAGTACTCTTCTTTCATGAAACGCATACAGCACTGGCATCCAACTTCCTACTGGTGCTCATAAATACTGACATGCATACAAAGCACCAGACAGCCGTCTATAACAGTGGATTGGGTTTCATCCTCAGGACCTCATTAATTCCTTATGGGTGCTCATATTGATCCAGTGTGCCTCTGGTCTTGTTAATTCAACTGAGGCCAGATGGGTTTGGATTTCGTTTGTGTCCCCCGAAGGTGACTGCCACTTGTGTGTAATAGGTGAGGAGAGATGCAGTAAAGGGAGGAAGGAGATGGAGGAGAGAATTTAAAGGGAAAATGAGAGAATGAGGTGGAAATTAAACCTTGGGCATCACATCAAACATGTGGTGGTTTCACTCTGAAGTTTCTGGTGAAAACCAAAAAAACGAATGTTGCATTCAGTAACTGATTTCCATCTTAAAGCATCAAAAGGATTCATTTTCACTCGAGTCCTTCCTCATTAGCCCATTATGCTAATGAATTATCACATAAAGGCCTCAATAAATTGGAGTTGGGAGATTTTTGTGTTTTGTGTGTGCATAAATAGAACCATTGTCAGTAGAATACAGAACGTTTGTTGTGTTTGTGATTGTAAGCATACTGGCATGTAGGCCAAATGCAAATGTTTATTATGGTTGGATAAACCTTGATATGGCTGCAAAGAAATTAATAAAACCACAGAAATAAGCTTAGAGAAAAGACCAAAACAAATGACAGGGCATCCAAATTCTTCTTATATAAAGATAAAGAACAAATACTTGAGATATTTTGCAAACAAAATTAGTTTACATTCTCTAATAGAACAGCACCTCATGCTTCTGTTAAATTGATGTGCAACTGTGTCATTTCTTTCTCTTCCAAACAGTTTAGGACAATTCTCTCATACACAGAAATGCCATTATCAGTGGTTCAGAACATAAGGAAAAGGAACATGTTGTTCTTTCTCCTGTAACTTTCTAACCAGGGCGAGAATGGACTGAAAGGAGTTATTTGTCATCGTCGGGCAGAGTGCTCCGCCGCCTGTCTGCTGCTCAACCTGTCTCACACTTTGTCATCTCTTTCTCTCTATTATATGTCTTTACTTACTCCTTACCTAACCCCGCTTTTCATTTTTATGCCAGCCTGTGGTTTTCCCTTCTTTCATCGCTCACTATGCCAAACTACCCTCTTTCCTGGACTCCTTTTGGTTTCAGTGCTGCATGACTTTTTCAGCTGTTGCTCAGTTGTTTGAGACTCTTGAATTTTAGCTTCCAGTATGACAGTACTGGGTGGAGTATTGTGACTCAGTCATGGAAAGTTTATGGTGTTATGCCCTTTGGCAGTAACTACCTTTCTTTTTTTATCTTACAGCCTTAGAAAAAGTCGGGCAAGATTCCAGTTATGAACAGGAAGGGAAGGTTCAGTTTGTGATGGACGCAGTCTACGCCATGGCTCACGCTCTTCACCGCATGCAGAGGGAGCTCTGCAACGGGTACCAAGGCCTCTGCCCACGGATGGCAAACAACATCGACGGCAAAGAGCTGCTCAGCCACATCCGTGCAGTCAATTTCACCGGTGAGCTTTGCTTGTTGTTTTGAGTAACAAATCCCAACACAGATTATGTAGCAGAAAATGCTGCAATAAGTGAAAAATATGGATACAAATGTATTTAAATGCCATCAAAAGGATTGAGACACCCCACTGAGGATGCAGGCAGGCATCTGTGGATAATCTGACATGCAGTCACAGCAAACATGTCATCTTACTAATAAAAATCTACAAAGTTAGTCAACTAAAATGCATACCGCTTTTAAAGCTGCATTTCATGACTTAGCTAGACCTACTTAAAAGAACGCCTTTGAAATTAAAATGAAGGAAATGGTATATTTTCATATGCCATCACCGGTGCAAAAGGTCAATAGTTCCACCTTTTATTTATTTCTTCCTCACTTTACCTGGCAGTTTATAATGTTACACTTTATATGTTGAATACCAAATGTCTGTTGTGGTACTTTGATTTGTTAGATTTGTACAGTTGTAAAGAAACATTGTATGGTGGGTTAAGCCTTTCCTTCCGCTTTTTGTCATTGTAGTAAACCCCACTACCTTAATTTGCGTAATCCCTCTAGAAAACATGACATGTTGCATTTCACCTTTAAAATTATAATAATCTTACTACTTTCACCAAATCCATTATCTGGACTTGCGTCACTTTGTAGCACTGAGCCCTTCATTTCCCCCTCTTTCTGAACAGTTGACTTGTTTTAAGTGTGTGGATAATATTTTCTCATTTCAAATTAATATCAGACACCTCATTTGAATACTCTTATTAATCTCTCTACCCTTCGATGCGCCTGTACCTCCAATTCATTTCCTGTGTTCTTGAGCCCAGTATTGTGTGGAACACTACATAAAATCTTATGAGCAGGGGAGCAGCAGTGCATTCAGAAACTGTAGCATGCTGTGCAGGTTACAGTAAAGCTTGTCTGATTTGGAGTGAGACTAAAATATTATGAATACGTTTATGCAAAATTTGCATCTGCGTTTGTTTGAGCTGTGTGGGTCAGGCGTTATGACAAGTGTCAGAGAATGCTTCACAGGCGGGCGCTGATTGATGCTTTGTGGTCCAGCAGCAGGTGTGTGTTCAGGTGTGTTTCTCAGCTATTGCTGGCCTAAAGGCAAGAAAAAAATCATCCCATAAACACAAGATCACAAACTGAAATCCCAGATGAATCACTGAACCCGTCTCAATCACTGAAGGGTGCACCTATACTGAAGAGCTGAAAGAGATCCAACATAAAAAAGAAACACACACACACACACACACACACACACACACAAAAAAAAAGATTAGATGGTGTCAAAATGGTTTTAATGATGGGCTATTCATCTTCACCAAAAAATTAATTAGTACTTATCATGGAACGCTTTGGATAAAGATATCAATTACAGTCATTTTTAGACTTATTATGTTATGAACATATGACTACATACATATTTAATGTTCCACATACTCTATAGTTGATGGAAGTTAGCTGTGTGCAGCTGTAAAAATGTGTACTTTTCAAACACCAACCTTGTGTTTGGAGCATCTAACCCTGACCATGAATGTTTAAGAGTCACAGTTATTCATTTGTAAGTGAAAGCTATGTATGAGAGTAATACACTGAAAGTGGGAGAGCGTGTCAAAGTAAAACAAATTAAAATTGACAAACTACAGGGGTTCAACAAGCAAATGTTTTTGCATTTTTACACAGGTTTTGTGGCCATTGTCACCACATTGTAGCTAGTAGGCAAAAAAGTTGCCCCAAGAGTGGATAACACTTTTTGCCAATTGCAAACCAAGACTGTTTAATCTGCCTGGTGACGTTTCAGCGAGCAACTTTTAATCTTAACATGTAGATATCTGAGAAAGTCAAACTACCTATTAAAGCAACATGAACAATATAAGTATAATATAGAAGCATCTAATCTCTGCATATTTTTCCTGCAAAAAACATTCAATGATATGTTTGCCACATTTCACAAAGCTTTGCACACTTCTGGATTACATAAGTCTGAAATTGGGAAAACAGATACAAAAAAGACAATTAAATTGCTAATATTCCTTATTTCTCTTTTTTTATATATTGATGTCTTTTCGGTTTATAAAAATAAATCACCAACCCTGGCAGAGGATGCACATTATACTGGTGTCCCATCAGTACCACCTCCCCTGCACAGACCTGTATGTATTTATAGTCGACATCATTTAAAGTAAATCTAGAAATGATAATATTTGTAGTCCAACATTCGCCATTACATTAGTCTGAAATCAATCTCTTCATGTTTATTTTCTTTCCTCAGAGAGCAGTTGGGGGTCCTTGGTTACCCATCTCAAATTATAGCTCTTTCAGCTTTCGAAATATAATTTTCTTTTCACCATATTGTTGTGACAAAATGATCTACAGCAGATTATTAAAAGAAGCCCAGGTGGCTCAGCGATTAAGGCTGTTTTCTGCAGTAAAAATATGAACCTCTTTAGAAATTTTTTCCTACTACAATTTTTAGAGCTCAGAGGTACTATCCTCCTTAGTTCTGGGTGCTTTTTGTTGTGCAGTCTTGCGTTTTCATATGTCTGTGGCTCTGCTGTTTGTGTGTTGGGGCAGAGGAAGACCTGTGCGGTCTGCTGGGTGGGGCTGCTGGTCCGTTTCAGGGTGGTGTCGTATTGATGACGCCAAAGAAGAAAGGGGGTAGTCGTTGGAGATTATCTTTAACTCTTGTTCATGTTGTGTAAAATTGATTTTCTCACCTCATGCTGGATGCATGCCAATTCACCTGTTTTACGAGAGAGCGACAGAGTGAGAGAGGGGATTGCTACTTGTTATAGTTGTTTTCCAGATGGATCTGCAACAAGCAAACTATGCTTATGAGGTCTAACCTGACAGGTTAATAAATGTGACAAAAGAGGGCAGATGCACAACATTGAAAACAAAAGAAAACATCTGTTTGACAGAGGAAGAGAGTGCACCGTGATCGGTGTCATTTGTTTCTTAAACCTGACCAAACAGGGGTGATGAAACCTACGACTTACTATCACTGTTCACACAGTTTTCAGTAACAAAACGGACTGAAAAAGGCAGGCTAACTACAACTAACCAAGAGTCACCTTAATTTCTGCTCTTTGGACCTTTGATCTGCTTGGCCACCAAAAAGATGGATATTTTCTCTTTTTCATGTTTCTGGAAGGCCGATTGGCAGTTTTTCTTAAGTAATTGAGATTATGTTATTTTTCTAACACAAAATAAGTGTTGAGCTTAAATCAACTAATAGAACTTGCCCATAATCCCACACACAGTCAGCAGAGGGTGGTGCATTGCGGAGCAAATAAGATGAACAATAAGAAGTCTGACCCTGGAGCTGCAGTGACACACCACGCTAGCTGGCTTTTTTATGTCGGCGAGTTTATTGGCTTATCCTGGCAAACCCACACATTCATTCATATAAAACAAAGCAGCCAAACACAGACTACTGCACAGCACATGCCAACATTATGAGGAAGAAATTCTGAAACAAAAAGGGAATCAATATACGAGTTGGGGAAAAGGAAGTCACGCTACAACATGAGAATATAAAATGGGTTTATTGGATACATTGATAGTATATTTAGCTTTAATGTTAGATTTAACATTTTTCGGTGTGTATACTGTATATCATGGACAATCAAAAATGCCTAATAAGCATCTTCTTTTGAGATAAATTTTATCTGAAAGAGAAGGAGAGACGGAAAGAAACCAAAAAGGTTGACTTCTCATTACTCTGCGCAGGTGTATGTGTGTTGTGTTTTTTCATGCAAAGAAATTGTGTTCACTGCCAAATAATATCTACTGCTGAGAGACAAGATGGACATTCCTGCTGGAACTGGCTTGTACTAATTACAGACTTGACTTTCAGATGATGATCTGCACACCTGACTGAGTAACCCGGGAGATGCACAGAATTGGGAGGGGAATGCAGTGATGAGGGGAATATCCAGACTGGGTGACAAAATCCACCTGTTCATTATGACCTCAGGCTGAAAGCGAGATGACGACAGCTTTCGAAAACTTGAGTTTATAAAAAACAGGCCTTTAAAAAAAGTTAGTGTTGTTTTCGGAAAGAGCGCAGTGTTGGAGTCGGGGATAGATTAAACTTAAATGTAGAAAAGAGATGGGCCACTGGTTTTGAGATTGTAAAGCGTGTTGGCAAGCGAGACCACAAAAGAGCTGAAACAATGGAGTAAGGTGTGTAGGGAAGGAAAATTAAATAAGTTTACTTTACCAGTCAAAGCCAACAGAGAATTGTGGTGAGGGAAGTCATTTGCAGCCTATTCATTTGTCATGGAAAAGAGAATGGCGAAAAACCTCGTGCAAAGCAAGAGGAAAAAAAATGAAGACCTCAGCAGCTCAAAGAGCTGAGTAACCTTCAAACAAAGGAGAATAGACACAGATGGGATTGACTCCCTGGGACATGTGTTATCTTCACTCTGCCTTTACGACCTTAGTGACGAAGAAACTACACGAACAGTGAGAAGAATTCATTTTTTTTAGAACTTTCTAATGAAGTGAGTGTATAGATGACTGAAACCCATAATGGCCTAATAAGTGTGAGCTCTGTGTTGAGAAAAGTAAATGGGGCAGGGATATAGAAAAATAATTTATGCTAAACTTTCATTGTTCAGGGTAGCCAAGGTGAAGAGAACTAGTCAATCAAAACCTTATTTATTAATTGATCACATTTTAGACAAGTCAGAGTAAAAATACATATAAAACATTTAAAAAAGAAGAATATAAGGTATAATAAGATGATAAATTAAACAAAAATATGACAGCAACGGAAGGGATTTTTTAAATAGTGTGGTAAAAGACAAGTTTTTAGATATGATTTAAAAGATACAGTTCTCATAAAAATGTAAAACACCTTTCCCTTCATTAGTACCAGCTTTTCAGGACCATGCTAGAAGTAAGATAAGCACAAGATGTGACATTTTCAGTAGCAGATTTGGTAGTCTTTGCTTGTCCGACTCGCACAGAGTTCCAATTTAAAAAAGACTTAGTGTCTACATTAGCAAGCAGGCACTAACATTGTAATTTCTCCTAGAGAAAAAGCTCTGCCTTACGTTTGTCAGTTTATGTATGAGTCAGTTTATGAACCTAAGGTTTTAGATCCGACTAATGTGGGATCTGTCCGTTGTAATCGTCATGGGTGCATTAGCATAATTTATTTCTTCAATGTTTTAAATGGGAAAGGTCTAGATGCTTATATTAAGGAAGACGGTGTTTGATAAGAAGTCTGAAATTTAACCTATTTTCAATGACAGACTTTCTTTAAATGATCTGTGTGTGATTTTTGTTTGTATAGACAATGACTGCCTTTTAGGAAAGAGTAGATGCGATCAGAGAGGGCAATCTATACACACATAATGGAGTCCAGGGTGTGGCGCCTTTGTTCTGACATGCTGACATGGCATGATAATTTAGCTGCTCAGACCCAGGGTTTTTAACTTGTATATTAAAATAACAAACTTGCTGCAAGCATTGCTCAGGTGGATTTAATTTTTTATTTAAAAAGAGAAGGCCAATTCCTAAATAAATTAGAATTGTCAATAAAACCAATGTTTGAAGTCCTGCGGGGAGATTGCTGCCAATTATGTGGCCTTACAAGTCTGCTGAAATAGTCAGCACCTCTTCACCAAGTGTGGGAAAAGGGTTCGATGTTAAACAAAAAACACCTTTCCACTGTTTTAAGAATGTCAAATTGCAAATTAAGATCTGTTTTTATGCACTCAGATACCCATCCACAGCTTCATTATTAGAGACTTGGATTCAGAACAGCTCAACCCTTAGGACATTCCCTAAAAATGGATCAAGTTGATATTCTAAGATCACCATAATCCATCCTACCCATTGCATCCAGCAGTCCTTTAACCTAATTCATAGAAAGCTGACTTACCTCCTCTTGTTCCTTGTATCAGCATCTCAGGTAATCAGATATCCAAAGTTCTTACAAGGAGGCTCTGTAGACCCACCAGGCAGTTATTCAGGGTTCACTTTTTAAGTCTTTTAGAAAAGACAAAAATATAGGCTGTCCAGCCTCACGGTCCTGAGAGTAGAAGTGACGCTCAACAGATTGCTACTATCCCGTTTTCCTCAAATTGCAGAAACGTTATGTCATTTCAGGGGGCTTGTTTGAAAGAATATGGTGAAATCTGAGGTTTCCTGCTGTCCTTTATCTTAATGCGCATTAGTACTATAACAGCAGGAAGGCCTCAGTGCGCTGACAGTGATCGACAGTGACACAGATTGAACTGTCACATGTCAGACTTACTGTCAATCACAGTTACATGGAAGCACAAGTAGATGCAAAATCGATTCTGAAGTCCAAGTTTAACGACAATGGTGCAAATAGTTGATTGTCCAAAGGATTAAAATGGATAACTTCAGCATTAAAAATGGCCAGTGGAGGGTTGATTGGCTGTTGCAAATGGCTTTTCTATTGTTGAATAAAGTAAGAGTAACCGACAGGCCAAACAACAATACTATAATAACATACCGACAAGAATGACGGTTGGAGTAGACATATAGGCTATAATCAAGCATGAAGTGTTGTTCTCCATATTGTTTTCTCGCTGTTAACTATTGAAAGACAGTGGGCTAATTTCAGCAAAGCAGTGATTTGTGGTGTTATAATTTCAGATAAGGAAGCGGTGAGAATAATCTCGATATGACAGCAATCAGACAGCACCTAAATTATATAAAATAGACAGGAAAATTATGTAGAATTGGAATTTAATTGGGTTTAGGAAACGGCAGATGGGAAATTAAATTGTTATTGTACATGCTCACTTCTTCAGTTTCTTGACACCACAGTACGCAGACCACTGTTGACGCAGACTGGATTCAACTGATGGGGAGATTTTGTTGTATGGGAAATTGGAATCACTCCTGATCAGTTGTCAAGCAGCATTGAGCTGATAGATACAACTACACATCTCCTCTGAGTTTTTTGTTTACCTCAAAACCATGTTTGTGTTTTACTGCTTTAGTGCAGAACAACTGAAACGTCTGATGGGCTAAACTTAAAGGGTGATGAACAAAGAATGAGCTTAAAGAGATGCAGCAGCATGAGTTTCCTCAGGCTACGTAAGCATAAACATGGCCACTTTTTATTTCAAGCATTGAAACGCAAGCAGAGTGAATGCCCCTTAGCCAAAGTTTAGTTCTGTTCAGTACTCACTAACGTGCCTTTTGGCAGATTTCGATGCTTGAACATACTTTTGAAAACATCCAACTCTTTGTTTTTGTTTGGGAAGACATCGGTCCATTCTGTCTACATAAATCTTTTTCATAGACACTTGTATTCTTTTTTAGGCTGTTTTTGAATGCACAACAACAAATCTCCACTTTAGATCACTCACTGGCCAAATCTTTATCTTACGCCACTCACTTTTCTACAGTTGGTTTTGATGTTTAGCTTACTTTGCCTTTTCTTCCCAGATTCTGTGATATTTGCTGGTATTTTTATGGATTTATTTCTTTCATCGAGAAATAAACGTACCCTATGTGGGAACATTTAACAACTCATTGCATGCCCCAAATCCATTTTACTTCAGTCCACTCGACTTATTTTGAAAATGCACCAGAATTGTTTTTCTATTCATTTCATAGCTCATGACATTCTTGTCAGATTTGTGTTGTGGACGCGAGTGTTTTCCTGTGATTACTTCGTATTAAGGTAACATGTAGGCGTCCCACAGCTGAACAGCACGCCACCGGTCTGCCACATTCCCCCACAGTCAAGCCCGGACTCCGAAGCAATCCCTTGAAGAATTGTTAGTTTTTGTCGGCCTTCTGAGATTCATCTGTACCAAATGGATTTGGTAGTGTGACGGTTCATCTAACACAGTGGGTTATTATTGGAAATAGGCCAAAACAACATAACCTAGGAACATAAAAAAAATTCTTATAACCAAAATTTACCAAGCAGTGTGAGTAAAGGAAATGCAAAATGAGCATGTGAATTTATTGTAAATCAAACTCCCACATCGGGTTTTATTGATTAGATGATTTTTCCTGTGGGTTTGACAGCTGTTATTCTCCATTTGATGTCTATTTGATTTATTATAGCTAAGAAATAAATACTCTGTCACATTGGAACTTTTAAGTCAAATATTGAACGACAAATAACAAGATTCTTATACCACAGGCTAATATTTTGATGCGTTTGTTTTTTTTTACTGTCCATAAAGCTGTTTAGAACATCACAACTTCATAGTTGTTAAAGCCCAAATACTTTTGGGTTTAATGCAACTTTTCTTAATTTAATTTAAAAGTACAAACTTTGTACAAAGTTCAGGATATTGCTGCTATAATGTGGAACAGTTTCTATTGATTAGTAACATTACTTTTAGCTACAGTGACAGAAACATAACCCAAAATGCCACAATGACTAGTGGCTGATCCCCTGTTTATGTACGTATGAATGGTTTATTAAATAGTAAAAAGTATAATCCACATTCTGATTTAAAAAAAAAAAAAGTTTATCTTCCTTCCCATGGGTGCGTTGTAAAACACCTGTTTAGTAAAGGTAGATGCGGCAAAATACTGTTTAGTCATTAACAATTTACAGCACAGTCAGGTTTTTATTTACTTCTAATTTACTTGCATATAACAGTCATTTCAACCAAAATTCTTACTTTGTCTTAGGTGGTTCTACCAATTGCTAAATAAGTCTGAACTTGGTTCATCACTTTTTTCTTTGTAGTTTCTTCTGCCAAGTCATGTCAAATAACTCATTGTTTCTTATTTGTTTTTCTCCTCTCCTCTCTTGCTTTCATTCCCCCTAAATTGTATTCCGATCCCGGTTGAGGCTGTTTTGTCTCTTTTGATCAAATTGACTGCCATTTCCCTGTTGTTTTACGCCTTCTTATTCTTTTTGCCATCCTATTTTTCCTCCAACTGCAGATCATGACACAAATATTGGCCTCCCAAATGAGTTGTCTGTAATTACTTGAGAATAGTGTGGAAAGCTTGCCTGTGCTTTTTGTGTTTTTGTGTGTATTGGTGTGGGTTCATGGCCATACAAAGCATGTCAATTCTCTAAAACACTACATATCACTGAAGTAGTGTTTGATTCTCATTTACAGAAGGAACTGTTTAGCAGACAGATCTGCTTGAACCATTTTTATGTCTCTCTGAAGCTCCTTTCCTGTTTTCTCGTTCTGTTTCGACAAAGTAACAACAGAAGTGGATACTCGAACAGATGAGGGAAAGTTAGTACTCTAAAAAATGCGTAGAGAACAGGAAAGGAAAGCTAGCTTTAGAGGTGATCAGCATAGTGGTGAAGCAAAGCCAGAAGCGAAGAAAAAAAGAAGAGGGTGTCAAGCAGCTTTGAACATGAGAGGAGGAAGGAGAAGCAACTGTTGTGGAAATCTTTGTCATGAAGGCAGTTTTGCAGATATCAGTGGAAACCAGCTCTGAAAAGGCCAACGAAGAAAAGAGAGCTCATCTGTTTGAGGGGGAGCGGCTGGCGAACACAGAAGACAGAAGTAATGGTGGCTAGAATTAAGCAGCTGCTCAGACTGAGTTACCTCCTCCACTGGAAGCTGCTGTGAAAATGACCTGTTTCTGTGGCACCAGTTCAGGCTTCATTATCACTTTTCTTCTGTCATTTCGTATTCTGTTTGTGAGTTTCTTTAGCTGTCTGTATATCTGTGTTGCTCCCCTATTAGCGCCATCGGTGCAAGGCACATAGATGGGAGCCTTTTGGTACAAACTCTGAACACAGGCACAGAGCCATGTTTTATTAATGTCCACTGCAGTTTAGATTTTGCACTTTCCTGTCATAAACATTTAGTCTCTTGTATGAAGATTTACCCTTGGTGCATATAAAGAGAAAAAAGCTTGGCTTATGTTTTTTTTTTTAACACCCCTCCTGCTTGTCCTCTTGTGGGCTGTCATCCCATCCCTTCTTCCCTTAGTCTTTTGTCACTGTGCCTCTGAATCTAACACCAGCAGGAGGTGTAAGGCTTTGTCTACGCTCTGTTCATTCAGTCGTCCACTTTCACCCAACATTTATGTGTAAGGCTTGTTTTAAACCCTGTGCAAACTGATCTCATGCACACTCATGTAGATTTTTTTTTAGCCTCATCAGCGCTTTCTTTTCCATTACTCCTTCCACAGTCTATTCTTTGGACTTAACAGGTGACACATAGACATATTTTCCCATTCTTGACTCATCAGTCCGTGTTTGCTTGAATGTAAAAGTTTCACGTACTGTTTGACCCGTTTCCAAATGTGCAGACATACAAAAATCTGGCGAGGTCACAGACAGGTTGGTGTGAGAGTTCGATTATACTTATAATTAAAAATTCATGAAAGGAAGAGATTATCATTTAAAGGTCATTTTAGTTGACATAAATGAGGAATTTTCTCATTTTATGTTTTTTTTTGTTTAAACACCAAAATAGAATTGCTCTGCAGGATCTTTCCGTATCCATTTGTCAGATAAAATTTCAATTGTCGGATTTATTCATTTTTTTGTTACTTTTTCTTTGAATATTTGAAAACGATAAGGTCACCAGTCAATTTGTTCTATTGCTGTACTGCTTTTACGTTGCCTCTCTCTCCTTCTGTCTGCTTTATGCTTTATTCTTTATTCAAATTTGCCTCACAGAATTGAGTTTTACTTTTGGGCACTGACAACAAAATGGGCCCATTAAAATGTTAAACTGCACCATCATAGTGGCCTTTCAGCTTGCTAAGATAACATCTTCATCACAAGGAATTAGTCTGATTTTTTTTTTTTTTTTTACTGGCAAGAATATTTAGCGTTATGTAGACAAAGTTATCAGCAGTTACAAGGAACAGGTATCGGGCAATGAATATGAAATATGCACGCAATCCATGTTTGTTTAATAACAGAAATGTTATCCAGACTGAGTACAATGCTGACTTTCATTGAATGAGAAAATCTTCTGCACTGCAGCATCTTCCTTTGAATACCAAAGCATACATAACAGGAATCACTAAAGGATGATGTGGAGTTGCGTTGCTAAGGCGACAGGTGAATCATTTAGTTTTCAAGGTTATGCCAACTAAAGCAGTAAGTTGTGAAAATATTCAACTTGATAAATGACTGCGGCTCCACAGATGAGACAAAAAGCAGCCAAAGTATGATAACGCATTTACATTCCGCAGCTTATACTGTATGTTGGATAATTTTTCAGACTAACTATGATAAAGGTGTCCTGATCTCATTCACAAAGATGGGATATTATGGAATAATAATTTTTTAAAATGTAATATTTATTCAAAAGAACTGGGATCACATTAAATGCATTATATAAAGAAAGAAGCAAACATGCCCGTAAATCT
Organism: Menidia beryllina; assembly: GCA_013363375.1. Lineage (NCBI taxonomy): Eukaryota > Metazoa > Chordata > Actinopteri > Atheriniformes > Atherinopsidae > Menidia > Menidia beryllina. The sequence continues at coordinate 2,548,117 of JABUIW010000245.1, read as the reverse complement.
CTTAGACCACCACACACACTTTTTTTCCCCCATCATTGGCTCAGTTACCTCAGGTCTTCCCACTCTTATTGATTTTGAAGCAATTTTTCCATCCCTAAACGTATGCTGTCTCTAGCCTCCTTTCTCAGAAAAAGGCCAACGTTGATTGATAATTTCCCTCCCAAAGTAACTGCTGCCATTTGAACAAAAGGGTGCTCTTGTTCCACAATTACTGAACTTACCTGCAACAACGGAAATTCAATTGCTGTGAAGGGAACAACCACAGGAAATGGGAAGATGGAGATTAGGGCATAGCCAGGGTGTGACCGTTGGAAGTTTTTAATAAATGATTTTTTAAATGTAGAATAGTCTGAAATGACTGTGTGTCCAGTTAGGTATGAAGATGGTTTGGAAGCGGCTGTAACTCTCTGGCCTTGTATTCTTGTTTGATTTGAGTTTAACTTGCCAAACCTAAGATAGTTTTCACTAGATTTTTTACTAGCTGGTCTGACGGGTAGAAGTTTGCTTATGATGTTGATGTGCAGCTGTTTCATTCAATCGGTTGCTCCGCTCTGTGGCTGTGAATGACATCCCTGAAAGCTCTGTGACACAAGCCATCTGAGAGTTTCAATCAGGACAGTTTTTTTATGTGAAGGGTCCACGGAAACTGTGAGCAAGGTGGGAAGTAAACGAAGGAGGGATACTGTACAGTGAGATTGTCCTTTGCAGCGATGGACTTTATTTATAATGTGTTGCATCAATAAGAAGTTAAGACATCCAGTTTGGTCTCAATATTGATTCAGTCTTCCAGCATTCATCTTTCTTACATTTTCTCAATAAGGTTCATTATCCTCGCCACTCGCTTTCTCTCTCATACCTATTATGTGCATATCTCATTATTTCTGCTCAAACTGAGAGAGCAATTACTATTTTGACATCTTTTTTCCTCTCACCATTCATTCTTTCTCCATCTGTATGGATAGTTTTTCTTCTGTCACAGAGAGCGATTGTCCCCCCCCCCCCCCTTTGCATCAGATTTTCTTTAACTTTCCTTTCCATTACATTCGGTTGATATTTTCTTTTTCTTGCCCTTTAAAGCTCCATACTACCTCTTTCTTGGTTTTCTCAGTTTTCCATTTAACTCGGGCTTTCCTTCATGGCTCAAAATACCTTTTTGCTCTTCATCAACACATACGACTGATTTTACACATCTGAAATTTCCATACTGCAGTGTTCTCTTCACACGCACACAGTAATTCAATTCCCTCATGTTACTCCAGCTTCAACTGCATGATTTGATTGTATTGCCACATAAAGAAAGACACCGAGTAAGACAAAGAGAGGAGGATAAAGGGTTTGTGTTGGGCCTTATTGGTGGTGAGAAAACCTAATCCGGGAGGACACATCAACTTACCCATGCGTGCACACATTCAATCAAACCTGTCTACAGCGCACGCAGACACATCACATCAGAGCAGCCAGAAGTAAAGACGAGGCCTTCGGTGTCGCTGTAAACACGGTGCCTGAGGAAATACTACCCCACTAAATTAAGAACTGCAACATGACAAATATGGTTAGGTTGCATAGCGCGGCTCATAGAGGCACTACGGGAGCAACACAAGTCATCAGGACGTGTGTTAATGACCAACTATGTTACTTTATATCATCATGTCTGCTGCATTTTAAATTATGTTCATTGTAAACATGGGAACATCAACTTGTTATATTTGTTGAGAAGCTATTTTGCAAATGTTTCTTCGCATTACATACAATTTCTTATAATTCACACGCTATGGAATAATAAACACATTCACAGGTGATTCATTGTGATTGTTCAGTGTTGGCAAACCCTGTCACAGAAAATAATGGACCACCAAGTTTGATTGACAGTTCACACCATGTCCTGCAGCGGAGGCTGTTTTTATTTCAATGTTAATTTAACCTTTTTAGTCTGTTTCAATAAAAATTTTAAACAGATTAGTCACTTAGTTGAGGCTGGTAGTTGCTGTCCAGCTGCACTGGGTTGCCACACTAAATTCTGCCTGATGTTTCTGAATACCTGAGTGCACATTACTTTTTCATACCAGCAATTTAAGGTTCTTCAGTGAAAGTGGTGAAACTTCATTAATGCATGAGGAAATTACTGTGATTTTCAAATCCAACCATTAATGGTGAAAAGTTGGTGTGGTCAATCAACAGCCCGACTGCTACACAACTAAATTCTGGAGATCCTTGTATTAGATGACAAAGCTGATGTCCTGTTTTTTTTTTTTTTTTTTTTTTTTCCAGGAAGTGCTGGTACACCTGTGGTGTTCAATGAGAATGGAGACGCTCCCGGAAGATATGACATCTTCCAGTACCAGATCAACAACAGATCCACCACCGAGTACAGAGTGATTGGCTCCTGGACTAATAAATTACACCTCAAAGTGAGATTGTAGCACAAACACACACTTTAGGTTCACACTCAGTTAAGTCTAGATGTCTCTGAAAAGACCATCTAACGGCATTTGATCAAGATAACTGAGGCATTACTAGCAAACATCACAGTTTCAGTGATGTTTCATTATTTTGTCATTAAATAGAAAATATACAGTGTAGATGTTGAAGTTGAAGATGTTTCCACTTCCTATAATGCTGGATCGTCCTATTGTTTTAGACAATGATTTCTGTGTATTAATGAAAAATAACTTTACCAAAATATAAACTCTATTATTGCTGCCGGTGAAACGTCATAAATCAAATATCTTTAGAATGAAAGTTCAACATCATCATGAGCAGCTGCCACAAATTCACAATCCCTAGTTATTCGACTGAACTTATTTGAGTTATTGCTTTCAGTCTGGCTTTATTGTTATCATATGTTTTTTCAAAAGATGAAAAGAACTTCAGAGTTCTTCTTTCTTTTCTTTGTTTTAAGCAGGGGGCACACTGTGATTCAGAGGTGAAACAGATGAGCGGCAGCACTAAAGCCAGTGCAATGTGAACAGAGAACCATTTCTCAACTCGCTACAACATAATGCTCTCCTTGAAAGAGCCTGACATTTGCATTAACATTTTCCACTTACCAAAACATTTGTGTTGACCACTGGCAACAGCAATCCATTATGAGTCAAAGGCACAGCTGTGAGCTCTGCAAAAACTACCAAGAAGACACTGGAGTATTTTATCTTCAATGACCTACACCAGACAACACACAAGGCCCTCAGGATACACAGTACATGTTCAGAAAAAAAATCAATAGTTATAGCTTATTGGTGGATACAGTCTAATAGACAGCATACCACTGCAGGTTGAAAGTTTGCTTTAAATTTGTATGCATATCTCTTTAAAATCATTGAATATTTGTTTATTTTTCTAATACAGTGGAAAAAGGCTTTGTTAGCATTAAGTGCTAAAAGTATTCTGAGAGTAGAGTGCAACTATAAGATGTAAGGAAGTGCACTTTAAAGCCCTGCTTGGGGGTTTTCCTAATACTGGCCCTGCTGGGTCTCTGACCATTACCACCATCTGTTGCCGTGTGTGCGCTTTTTGCCCACCTGCTGCCACGAGATTTGCTTCAGGTCCTACACAGGAAAAGTAAGATTCAGAGCCCTTGAGTGTGTAGCTCTGTCTGAAAAATCCTCATGGCTTTGCCTTTTAATTTGAATCTCACTTTAAACTAAAGCATGTTTTGTCCATCCAGGGCCCAAGCATGACATACATTTTCTTAAAAAGGAAGGGTTATGCCTTCTCTTTAAAGGATCCTTGTTGGCAGTACCTATGTGTCCTTTCTTCTTTTGTATTTGTCGTATTGGTGTTGTTATTCTTAACCCTGTGCATACGCGCAAAACACAATGCATTGAAATGGTCACAGTATCTCAATCACTTCCCTGACTCTCACACACAAGCAGACACAAACTCTTGGAGCACAATGAAGTGCTGCGTTATAAATCCACCCAGGACTTCATTAGAAAGCCAGATGACAGATGAGAAGACTAATGGACACAAAATGCTTCCTGGCTGATGAACGGTCTGGCGAAGTGGGAGCCGGCAAGAGACCGCAGTAGTGTGAAGGACAACGTGTAGCCACACACACACACAAACACACACACATTTACCTGATTAGACGCTCTGACAGCTGATGAATCAACACATGTCTGTAGTCAGAGAGGACCTCCTCATGATTAATAAAAAGTTAGAATTTGATTGCACTAAGAGATATTTGCTGATGGTGCAAAGATGCTGCAAAAGAGTAGTATCCATAGTTGTACAACCGAGTTGTCATTTCCTAATAGTGATTGCATCTACTTGGTCAATCATTGGATCAAGTTGGCCTTTCCTTTCCTGCTTTTTTAAACTTTCCGTGTACTAAATTTCTCTCAAACAAAAAAAAAAAACATTTGAACATTCACACATTGAAACTCACACAAACTGGACGTCCTACAAACTCAGAGATTCTCTCATTTGTCGACATGGCACATGCACAAAAAGACAGAATACACACTCTGGATAACGTGTGCACAGACGCATGCAGGGGGAACCCCAGATGGCTTACTTGTGCTGCTTCTGATTATGGTCAGATTGCTTACTGTCAAACTAGCTGGCTTTGGTTCTGTGGCTGATAGCGCTCAGGAAAACAATCAGGGGGTGTACTTTTGCTAATTACTCCCAAACACCCCCCAAAGCACACATTCTGCAGGTACGCAGAGTGTTAAAAGACCGTTATCACAAAGTAATGTGAGCTTTAACAGATGGCAGGACGGTTTGCTTGGCCCCATTATATCCAGCGAGATCGTCATTAAACACAAATGTCTCTGTGCTCTGCACTCCCCTCTTAGGTGGAGGCCATGCGCTGGAGGACTGGTGATCCATCTCTCCCGGCCTCTGTATGCAGCATCCCCTGTAGAGCGGGCGAGAGAAAGAAAGTTGTGAAAGGGGTGCCATGCTGCTGGCATTGTGAACGCTGCGAGGGATACCACTATCAGGTAGACCGCTGAGATCAGAAACTAAGTTCTGACGCTTGAAATAGAATTAATAACAATAATTAAAACAATTCCCCTTGCAAATGTTGTTTTTGGGGGGTTTCTTTAAAATGGAGCTATTTTAAGATGTTTGCTTTAAAGTTTGAAGAAATATTCACAGTTTTTACGATCATAAATTGTTTAGATGTTTTTAAAAACACTTTATTACGACTCTAAAACCAAAAGCAAAAGCTAGCTAGTGTGATGGGGGTGTTGTATTTGCCGTAGAATGTTGTAGTTTCATTTAATCTTCCTTTTTTACATCAACCCTTCTTGGTCTTACCCCCCCCCCCCCCCCCCCAAAAAAAAAAAGAGAAAGCCGTCACACTAAAAAAAACATCTCTTGTTCTAACCAATTTACAGTTGGAAAAAGCATCATGACCAGATCTCTATTCTCAGTAGATGTAGCTGCAACAGTTGTGCAAATGAAAAAACATTAGCTTAAAAACTCTTAACAGAGAACAAATCTGACTTATTTGTGGACGCAACTGTTTTTAGATGGCAGTTTTCGTATTCCTGCACCAAAGAGTTGTGATCTGCTCTTGTTGTTGCAAGTTATTTTCTGCAACCAAAATAAAAAAAGACCCATTTCGAATCACTATATGCAGGAACATAAAAAACCCACAGATGCTGTTGAAGAAAATGGAATACTTGTAATGTGCAGTAAGGGAAAGGATCTGAAAACACATTAAAACAATATTTTTCTCGCGTTGATTATGTCTTGGGGACGGTTTGGCAGGTCATCATCCTTCTCATCACGCTAGAAAATTAGAGCAGACGGGTTATGTGCAATTGGTGTCCTCGCTTAGGAAGTAACATCAGAAAAAAATCTCTCTCATAACAGCAGCTGCTCACTATTGTCGAATTGAGAAGTCAATACAAATTTTATGCATGTACTCATTGGTCGTAAAATCAATAATGCGGTTGTGAATAATTATGGGTAAAGTAAAAGGATGACCAAAGCATGTATGAAATAAAGTACTACACCCTCGGTCAATTCTAAGATTTTATAGCAAAGTGCATTAAAAACAGCTTGAAGATAAATGTTTTCAAATCTTAATAAACTGAAGCAAGACCTATAAAGACCTGTCAGAATACTGATAATGTCATACTAAAAAGGATGGCTTTGTTATTGGCTGTGCAAGCCTTTGAATTTTATTACACATTGCTTTTTTTCTTCTGTGTGAAAAAAGGCAAATGTAATATGCCCTGTTGTTCAGCTGAGGGTGTATTCACATAATGCTAAGGGCTCATTTGAGCTCATTTCTCATTTTCCCTGTTATGTGAAACTATTCCCGTTTTCACTTGACTGCATAAAACCATGTGGATCCTAAGGAACATCCTCATGAATTCTTATTTCTCTTGAAAAGTAACTTTACAATATGGAAGATATCTTTTAATTTCCCTCTGCAAGGCAAATTCTTAAACTGTTAAAAAAAACTCTTTCTTGCCGCTTTGTCCCTCAGGCTTCAGAATTCACCTGTGAGCTCTGTCCATATGAGATGCGGCCTGACGCCAACCGCACTGGATGTGTTCCGATCCCGATCATCAAGCTGGAGTGGCACTCCCCCTGGGCCATCATCCCTGTCTTCATCTCCATGCTCGGGATCGTAGCCACATCCTTTGTCATTGTCACTTTTGTGCGCTACAATGACACGCCCATCGTCCGAGCGTCTGGCAGGGAGATGAGCTACGTGCTGTTGACGGGAATCTTCCTGTGCTATGCCATCACCTTCCTGATGATTGCCACTCCAGATGTGGGCGTGTGCTCTTTCAGGAGGATTTTCTTGGGCTTGGGGATGTGCTTCAGCTATGCCGCGCTGCTCACAAAGACAAACAGGATACATCGTATCTTTGAACAGGGGAAAAAGTCTGTAACAGCACCCAGGTAATAAAAGAAGAATATCTATCATTACGTGCTCTCAGTCTGCCCTTGTCCATGTTCAATACTTGTTAGTGGTGGCAGTAAATGTTGCTGTGACTGTTGTTTTTGTGCACTCTGTAGTCTCTCAAAGACTTAACCTCCACTTCCTCCCTATTAAGCTAAGTGCAATCATTACTCATCATTTATTTGTCATACATTATGTATGTGAGTCATGAACCCACCCTCACCCATTGCACTGTTTGCTGTCGGTGTGAGTGACTCTGGAGGAGAGCATCAACTAAGGTGTTTTGAATGTTAATGCAGGATTTAATAATCATTAGGTTCATGTCCCCGCTATTTAGATGACCATCTGCGTGTCTCTGAGCACCCTTTAAGCAGAACATTTTAGGATACTGTGTGCTTCCCTTTTTAAATTCAGTTCTAGTTTGCCATCACATTTCCTCCCTCCAGTGCTGTTTTAATACACGTAACTCCTCGTTGCCTCTAAAGCTGTGTTCCTGCTGAGGTTTTCATCATACCCTTGATCTACCTCAGTCTTAACCAAGTGGATATAATGTGTCTTTGTCAGATTGCTGTGCAGTGGGAGATTGGCTGAAAACTGCTTTGTCTCACTGTAGAGCACAGTAACCTGACATTTTTATGTGATTTTATTTCATTTTAAGATCTTATTGTTCCTCTAATTTTCTGCTACATTTGATCTAATATGTCTGGACAATAAAGATGCATTTATGAAGCTATCATACTTCAGTTCTGTGCACTCAGTTTTTGGATCCCTCAGAGCACCATATTGAGGCCTCTTAAAAGCTTCACTTGGGGAGAAGTTCTCTCTCTCTTTCACATTCCACCACAGTCCAAAGTTTCTTCTTGTTTATTTGACGCTTCTTTTTCAGAGCTCCTGTTAACTGAACTTGACTTATTGCTGTCATGGGATGGTGACACTCCGCTCTACTCTGCAGGTTCATCTCTCCCGCGTCCCAGCTGGTCATCACCTTCTCCCTGATCTCAGTTCAGCTCCTCGGCGTCTTTGTTTGGTTTGCCGTGGACCCTCCACACACGGTGGTGGACTACGGCGAGCAGCGGACCCAGGACCCCACGGCGGCACGCGGAGTGCTCAAGTGCGACATCTCCGACCTGTCTCTCATCTGCTCCCTGGGTTACTCCATCCTGCTCATGGTGACGTGCACGGTTTACGCCATCAAGACACGAGGCGTCCCCGAAACTTTCAACGAAGCCAAGCCCATTGGATTTACCATGTACACGACCTGTATCATCTGGCTGGCCTTCATACCCATCTTCTTTGGCACATCACAGTCAGCAGAGAGGGTGAGTGTCAGTGTATGCAGCTGCTTTTGGAGTGTTTTTTCTTTTTAACATTCTGAATGGTTTACTGCCATTTTAATCTTAAAATGAACAATACTACTTTTTTTTTTTCTGTAAGCAGCCACAGGATTCTTTCATTCAATCTTTGGTGCACACATGCAGGCAGGCACACACATTCTAATAGTTAATCTGATTCATATCACACACAAAGTAGACCATTATGTTTACTAGAACTACTGAAGCAGTGGGTTATCGACAATATAAAATACTTTTATGGACCCATTCAGATTCATGACAGGTCATTGATTACAGAAGTTTCCACTTCACAATGCAAAGCACGTTTGCCTTTGTAAAGCCAATATGTACAAATTGAAGATAGATGAGGGGACAATGGACGCCAACACATGCGAACAATCTGATCGCTTTCAGAGAATTACATGGTTACAGATCTACACCAAAACACAAAGGATACACTTCTATAAAAACCAAAGCTATTTAGGTTGTGCACGTTCACAGTTGTGGTTGTTTGCGTGTTTGTGCGTGGATCTCTCTGGGGACATCCATGTATGTCCTTGAGATAGCCATTAACTCAATCCCAAATGTAGGCTGTCATTCTCTCTGTATACAAATCTGTGTTTAAGTTCCTCCTTCTCTCTTTTTTACAAAATCCGGTCAACTCCTATAATCTCTCCCTGTTTTGGAGTGTCAGTCAGGGAGCTTTCATTTCTCCCTTTCCCCAGAGTTCAGCGTATTTTCCTTTCAAGGCAGACACAAGCCTCTCATGAAAAAAAAGAAGCTCACATCAAAGTGATCCTGCATAATCACACATCAGGGCAATCGTACTCCTCCTGGATATTTCATAGTTTTTCCCTCTGCCAACTTTCATATTTTGCCACCAGAAGCGACTGTTTTGGGATGGTTATGGATACAGGAAGTTTTAAATGAGGGACCGTTTTCCTTCTTTTTTCCCTCACAGTGACCTTTTTATTTTAGCACATCCATGCAGTAGCTGGAAAAGTGTTAGGGAACTTATTCGCATTCCTCAGACGGAGGCTTCATCCAGTTATTGGTTTCAAACAGGCCATCTCATTGCTTTTGGCGGCTTCTCAGATCTCGCAGGAATGAGCATGAATGTCAGAGCCAGCCTTTGACCTACTGTACATGATTTTGTGCTTGTTACCATTTCCAGGTGTTGAGGCATTTCAGCCATTGCAAGGTGTGATCAGGTGAAGTCATGTTGTTTTAAGCCCTTATAAGTCTAATCTGTGTGCGTGTGGGTAATATTTGACATGTCTCACTGGATGGGCTAAACAGCATCCATGCCATGTTTGCTCTACTAATTAGCATGTCCACCAGCAACTTCACGTGTACATTTGAGTGTGTTTGTGCGGTGTGTTAGATTTAATTGGAATATCCACCAGAGCACATTTGCGTGTCTCTGTGTGTTGTTTCTAATTGGAATATCCTCTGGAGTGTGTGGCAGCTGGCTAGCTAACAGAGAGAGCAGAAGAGAGGGAGGAGAGATGAATGAAAGGAGTAAACAGGTAATGATGTGCCCTGCTGATGGGCCTTTAATGAGGAAAGCTTCACCAAGGGCATAGTTTTGTTTTTTGAAAGAAGAGAAAGGTTGGGGCTGCAGTGAAGTTAGATAGAGGTTAACAACACAATTCGTATTTTGATCAACTTTTTCATTGCGTTTCTGTCAGTGAAATCGTGAATGAATCATGATTGCTGTCAAAGCTGGACACTTCAGCTGTCTGTTCACACACTTCCTCTCAAATGCTAACACATGTGAAATGTGAAGCTTTTCCCGTTTCTGTGGCCATGATAAGGCCCCTGCTGAAACAATGATTTGCTCAGTGGTTATGTGAGCATGGATCCCTCTCCAGGTGTGCTGCTTCTCACAGCCAACCCAGAGAGACCAGGGCTCCGGGGAGCCTTTTGATCTTTTGCATTCACAAAAAAAGAGCTTTTTACTCGAAGTCACCTCTTGGCCTTTTTACAGACTTTTTTTAAAACCAAAATGTACGCTCCACAAGATGGTTTGATGCATATAAAAAAGTTAATACAACATTTTTCTAGATTTTCAAAACAATATGACACAAAATGAATTTTTAAGAAGTGTAAACTAGCAAGAAAACAGTAAACTAGTCAGTGGCATGTAAAAGTACCTTTAGCAGTTATTTGCTGCTGTGCTTGGGGTCATTATGCTGCTTAATGTTTCTGTAGTGTTTTACCTGCTTTTTCATAAGAAAAAAAAAGTCCTCATAAGAATATTTCTTATCTGCCCAAATAATATTATTCCAAATTCTCTGAGTGAAATGCAACTTTGCAAATTTCCAAGCAAGCCTCCTTTCCTCAGTATATTAGTATGAATAATAACTTGAACTTTAAAATTTGAAATTCTAAAGCATTTATAGTCTGAAATGCAGCTCTTGGACTTTTTTATTTGCAACATTAGTGAGTTTTTCGCAGTCTGACCTACAAACATCCTCATTATTTAAAAGATTAGCAAGTGATTTGAACATTTCTCACCAGACAATGATGTACTCTTTGGAACTGAACTCGTAACCCTACCCACACGATAGACTGCTAAAGTTTTTCTCCAAAATGCCTTCCCACCTTTGAAATTTGGTTTGTGTTCTGGGGCAGCAATCTCCCAAAATGTTTGTGATTTCATCCTCTGCTCATTTTTGCAGGTCAGAAACACATTTTGTAACTTTTTTGGCCAACAACTTATGTGACACTCACATTTATTGTAAGAATATTTAATTTTTGTCTCAAAGTATTAAAGTATTGAAGCATCAAAGTATTAAAAACACCTGTACTGATTTACTATATATACATTCAGACAGTTGATAAACATTAAAGACCTTGAAAATAGTTACCCTTTTCTATGCTCTCGTGTTCTCATGTTTTAGCTTCTCCACCATCTTCTTTCAGAGAATCATAGAATAGGAAAGTGTGTGATGAATCAATAATGACAGGATCTGAGGAATTTGTACGGCAGCCCTCAGATATTGGGGAAGAATAGTTTTGAAATGGGTCAGGGGACCATGCAGAGCATGTTCAGGCGCACCCTGCAGACATCTGAAAGGTTGTAAGTGAATGTGCAAGTACCCTTCCCTGTGCTTTTCCTGCTTTTTGGAAAGCCCCAGCTATAGGCGTCATCCTCACTCTGGTTGTCTCTGTGTGTGCCCCATCATTTCTTTGCATGACGCAATAGAGAGCAGCCATTTTTTTCTGTTCTTCTTTTTCTCTTTCAATTCCCTTTTCGTTTCCCTATGAGCACCTCTCTTGTTCTCTAGATGTCTTTACTATGTTTAACTTGTTATGTCCTGCCTCCTGCTGAGGAAGAGGGTACTATTCTGCCTTAACCTGCGGAAATACCCGCTGTGTTTTTGTGACTCCATTTATTTGAACAACGGGTGTCTTTTATCCGGAGTTTTGTGTTAGTAATAGCTGCTTAATGATTTATTCTTGGGATTTTCTTTACTCATTAATTATGCTTTTATTCCAATTGAGGTGATGCTGTGAGGTAAGATCCTTGAGTGCACATAAATAGTGGACTACTCTTGTTATAGATAGATAGATTTTGTGCTTAAAAATAACATTCCTCTGGCATTTTGAATGATTCTTTAACTAGAAGTTTTTTTTAATATATTAGTTGTTACACTGTAAATAATGAGCTGTCAAATTCATCCTCAGAGCGAGTCATGCAGTTTTGCAACGGGCACCACAGATTCAGTTAGTGAGGAGCTTCAATACACCCCTGGGTCTGTAAAGACCTCCCATTCATTATATCTTTATTGTATTATTCAAAATTTTCTCACAAACAGATACTTGCTTTCTAACCACAAAGCGAGACTCAACAGTCAAAAACCCTAAAATATGTCTAAAAACTTAAAACCCTGCAAATTGCCACTCTTAAGGTAATTTTTCTTCTTTCCTGGAGATTCCCATTGAGGTCACACACAATAAATCTCACTCTCACAAATCCATCTTCGCCTTTCACGACATGCACACAAATATGTGTGCCGTCACAGTTTAATGTCTAAAGACAGATTTATGGAGGTGGTCAGGACGGGGAATTAACGACTACCAAGATCCTTACCAGGAGTAACTGCTACCCATCAATCTCCATCAATCAGAAGAGGTCAAGTGGTCCAGGCGATGCTCAAAAGAGATGGGAAGGGTAGGGGGTTTAGGGGTGTGCACCAAGACTGAACACACAAAGCAAAATACAGCAAAGAAAGAATTAATCAGGCAGTGTGAGTGCAAAGTGGGAAAGGGATTTGCCAAAGTGTCAAATCCCTTTGCCAAAGTAATTGTCACAGATTCATTGTGTATCCACAATGTAGAAAAATCAAAAAGTCGATTTTTCTACCTTCCACAGAATTTAAGTCATTTTATTTTTCTTTGATGAAACGCACTTTTGCTTCCTTTATCAGAGCTTTAGTGGCAGTTGGTTGTTTATCCGAGACTGAGAATGGAGGGGGGGGGGTACCCAGCAAGTGTCAGATCTGACATCAAACTGGGAGATTTTGAAGGATTTATCAGCGAATGTCACACGCAAAACGTTTGCTTTAAAATGCACCCTTCGCATGCAAAGTTGTCTGGAAAATTAATGTCAGAGTCCAAACAGACCCCAAGCATTCATTATCATAATACTTTTGAACAGTATTGTTGTTTATTCGTGTCGTTTCACCTTACTGTGTTTGAATTCAGTGAGGAAAACTGCAAGATGAAGCAAAAATATTATAAAAGCTTCCACACATGCACATGTTAAAAAAAATAAAAAAGCTTTTAAAAATGTGTCTGTTTATCTCAACTGATAAAAACAATGAGTATGAAGTAAGTGTAATTGATATTTCAAATGTGTCTTTATGGATTAATTAATCATGAGGATGATAATTAAAACAAAATTAAAACATTGGAAGATGGATAAACGAAGCCATTGTAGAAGTCACAATTTAATCAGTGCAGTGCTGCTGATCCCAAGAGAAATTCACTATTTATTGCTTTATAAGCTGTCACTGTACTGTTGCAATTATTTGCATCTATTGGTCAGCAATTGATAGTTAACACTTGGAATGGAATAAACATGGAAGGTATCATTCATTTCTGAAGCTGGAGTTACAAAAAGCTTTGAGTTAGCTATGAGGGTCAGGTTAGGTGGCTGAATTCACACCTGAACTGAGAAAATCCTGAGCACTACTTACTTTTTTTTCAACAACATTTGTGATACAGACTCTTTTGTTTCACCTGCTGATTTTTTTCCCCTCTATCTGCACAGCCGAATTAATCTCTGTGTCTGAGATTTAGAATTCTGTCCAAAGGTCTTTGTTGGGTATTTTTAATTGGATGGAGCAATGCATGGTGGTCCCTCAGTCATATCAATTTGAAAAGGAAGGAAGATGAATGAAAAATATTGACACTTTGGCCACCTTCACACTGTGAAGTAGACTTCAGGTTACTGATGTAAAACTCTCACAGATTTACAAGTCGATGAGAGCTAACACTAACAAGCTGCGACAGGGCAAACATAGCAGCTCAACCATTTCCATGCTATAACCTATGCACTTTTTATGACAAACAGAGGCTCAAGATCATTATGGATTAGATGGAGAAGAAAAAAATGCCTCTAAGTGCTGTTTTGTAGAAGGTAATGAGGCACTTGTGGCCAGTGGCCAGTGCGCTTGGGCCCAATTAAGCTGCACTAACACAAAGTTAAGATATTATGGTAGAAAGTCCTGCGTCACAGCTTTTTTTCTCCTCACTGTGTCAACCGTGTCCAGAAATATATGTGTGATATCTGTGTGAAGAAGTGTATGCTGAGGTTTTAACAAGCTGTGGATAAAAAGAGGCCGAAAAAGCAACTTTTTCCATCCAAAAGGTTTTCAAAAATTCCTCTCACCTTAGTAGTTTTACAGGGCCAGAATGCTTCTCTAAGAGATGCCATTCTCAATTGAAACAAGTGGTGGCTGGAATTGAACAATCTCCATAATTGCAACTTTTGTCTTGCTCTGCTGTCATGAACTGATGGCTTGATTTTCTCATTGGACACAGACTCTGACCAGTTTTCAGCACATGCAGTGGTAGCTTAATGCCTTTCTTTAGAAGCTGGAGTTGGCCTAAAAGTTCAAAACTTTGCCTGTGTAAAACCAAAAATGCTTTGAATGATGACATGACATATTTTTGAATCGATAGAATGATGGGAAGAGGTACTTGGTTTTATGTGTTTAAATTGAAAAAAATATCGTATTTTCCATTACCTGCTGCTGTTTGAGTGTTTTCCATCACATCACGTTTGGAACCTACAGGCTGAACACAGATTATGCAGAGCGGAGGGAGACTAGCGGTGTTCCTCTTAATGTGTGTTTCCCTATTAGTGTGTCGGAAGGAAGAGTAGATGAACTCAAACATGTCCACGGTAACTGGCGACACTAGATTTCCTTCCACATCTCAGACTCATTTTCTGTTGGCCTTTAATCGTTCTCCAGAAGGACTGTATGTCCTCAAAAATGCTTCTCGTTAGCCATTTAAAGAGGTTCATTTTCATCTGCAATGCTTTACATTCACACCATATCTTCATCTTTCTCACTTTTTGTCAATACTACTTCTACTTCTTCCCTTATTCCTGTTTACTAAATCTTATTGCTTCTTCGAGCTCTTTGATTGCACAACCCTTCTCTGCTTTTGGGTATGAAAGTAAAAACAATAACAAGATATTTAATGTAATGCCTTTTTCATGTCTTGGTTCATCAAACATGCTTTTCCCGGACTTTTGCTGGTTTGATTTTACAGAATGTCTTCATAAACCTTTTGAGGTTTCCATATTAATGTGTAACATGACTAAGGTGCCATCATTTTTTTCAGACGCATCATTAAAATAAATGAAGAACACACATTTGCCATGAGGAATGTAATTTGATCTGAAAGGTACGTTGCGGTAACTAAATGATGGGTCATAGTAATAGAGTATCTGTCAGAGTCTGGCCGTCACGTTATGTTTGCGATGACATAGGGAAAATATCGGGCAAGACTTCAAAAGTTTGCCTATAAGTGTGCCATCTATAATCTGGAGTGAATAAGAACTAGCAAAGCATATCCAACTGTTGTATGTTCTGTAATCAACAAAACATGAGTTTCTTAGGGTTCCAAATCATCCGTCTCTCTTTATCTTTTGTATTTGAAGCAGCATACCAACCATTTTTGAAACTGCGGGCTGTAGTAACTCGCAGGAAAAAGGAAAGAGGAGAATGGAGAAGAAGCTAACCTGAGGGGCAAAAAAAGATTACACGCTATTATATTCTTTGAAGGAATCTTTTCGGTGACCTTAAAGGGGCATAGCACATTAATCCCACATTGGAGACTGTTGTCACCTCTGAAGATAATCTGACACAAACGATGAATTAGAGCAGCAGGTTGTAAATGAAAAAAGGTGAGGGGAAGAAGCCGTGTCAGACATCAAGTTTGCAGTAACTGTTTAAAATGGAGTCATCGTGTTTAATAGTTCTCTCCTCTCATGCAGATCATGAAATACTGACTCATGGCTTGAATTGTTGTCGAGCCTGTTTAGCCAGCTCTTGTGTGGATTGTCATGAATTATTGAACAATGAAGTATGAATTATATCTAAGGATTCTGACAGATAAGAGATCTTACAGAATCTTAAGACAAAGCATAACATTAACGGTAGTTATCTGGGCTGCTGTCATTATATAGTCGAACTTTGACATGCATGTTTATTCATGAGTGGATATTCATTTATTCAGACTGTTTAAACATCTAAATTAAGGAAAACTACATCTGTGTGTCACGACTGCATTAAAATCCATTGAAAGATATGCAGCAAATGGTTTAGTTTCAAACCTCACGGTTTGAGTCATCACATAAGGAACATAGAAGTTCAGAAAACAATAAACCAGTAACTCTGGTTGGGTGTGTTTCATTACATCGTCTAAGTCTTATCGTCTTATTTGATTCTGAAGTGGAAGCAGACTTTAGCAGTGAAATGTATTTCATTGTGACATTTTCAGAGTAGCCAGGCTCATGCTTGCCTTATTTCCATGAACTGCCACGCTTTAGTTGTTCTGTGATTCTGCTGTGAGGAAGTCTGCTCTCTCTACACCCATTAATGTTCAGCTGAGCTCTGAAGCTGCCCATCATCAGCAGCCATATGTGAATATTCAAGTGAATTACACAAAACGAGTATTCAGGGCTTGGTATACATTCACTGTAGCTCAAAGTTGAGGAGAAATTGGGCATAAAACTACACCCTACCTCCTGAACCTGCTTGCACTCACCATCATTCCTCATGAGCTGCCGTTACCTTGCCAACCACCCAAAACTTTCAGGCTAGTCTTATTTTTGATAATGTCTGGCTTTGTTTCAAATCTCAAGCCGTTCCATTTGCCCCTGCTGTGTCGTACCTTCTAGGCGCAATATACACTTTGCAACATAATTTTCATGACATTTATTACTTCAGAAATAATGAAGCTGTTGAGGGGGGGTTATGTTCTTGGGGGAATTGAATACTCAGCAGGTAGCAAGTGTTTATGATTTTAGTTGTCAAGAAAATGAATCTACTTGTTTATACTTTGTGGGAGACGTTAAACTTTCGAATAAAATAACATTTTTATCATTATATTCCTGATGTTTCCTCATGACGTAAACAATGAAGGAATACATCAAGAGTGTATCTTTGTGATCAGCTCTGCAGTTTTGCAATTCCCCTCATTAGGTGTCTGACAGACCTGTTTGGTGTCACAGCTGTCAGTCTACCTGCTTCACTCTCCTTCTTTTGAACATCTCTTTCTCCTGCTGTTGAGATGTTTTACTATATTAAGCCGGAAGGAAACGCTTCTGCCTGGCCATCCATAGTTCATTAGTTCCTGTCTTTGTTACTGTAAAGGAAATGTGCTCCTATTGTGCTTACAGTTGAGCAATTATCACTTGTTGACTCTTAACGTGGAGGATGTTAATTTCCTGCCCGTGGGAAGACACAATTTTGAACCAAAGGCCGAGCGCAGTGCAAACATCTTTCTGCAGACTTACTGCTGCTCTAATAACACCGGTTCAATGTCTTTTCATAGCTGCTTAGCTTTTATCTGTAGGTTACTCAATTTTAAGCATTTTTCTCACTAGTCCTGCAAATCTATTTTTTTAACCTCTGATTTTCTCCCATCTCCCTGAATGAAAACATGTTTTTCCCTCCATCTGCTTCTGTCTGATGTGGCGATTCACTGATCTGTGAATCACAGCTACTCTATCAAGAGCGTTTTGTTGGCAGAAAATGTGTAAAATATTAATTTGCCTAAGTGACTAAATGTTGAAATTCATCCATGCATATTTCTCTCATGGTCTTTTTCTCCTTGCTTAACTGACAACAGTCTCTTTGAGTGCTTTGTGTGTGTTTGTGGAGTGTGAGCTGCTATCAGAGCCCGTAGGAGAGCTTCAGGCATGGTATTTTACCCTTGGCAAACACTCTCTGATATTACTCTGTGAAGAAGGACAGAAGGAAAAAAGAAAGAATATCTATTTCTGCTATTTCCATGTTATTTTTTAAACATTATGAGTCCTGGGTGGTTATTGTGCATGCACTTGTTTGCCCTCTGAACTGTGCTCAACTTACATCTTAAGGCACATATAGTAACTTTATAAGCATGTATGTAGGTATGTATGTCCAGAAGGACTGTTCAGATATATACATCTGTTTAAAGTATTATAATCTTTGTTAAACCTGTTTTAGGCTACTTGTATCCCAATTGACAGGGAAAAATTTTCATATTAGAGGTCTGGTAAAGTTTTGTAGGAAAATGAGATGTTTGCTATTTGATATTTGCATAAAGTACGTGTTACTTCAGGCACACTTGCTAATTCGATTCACTGTATGGTGAAACGCAACAGAAGACAGCTGTAGGTTGGTGCTGTTGCAAGAGGAGACGGAGTTCACTGATATCAACAGTCGGATTTGTTTTTCATTCAGAGGGTTCAATCACAATGCAGAGATCTTGAAATGAATACTGAAAATTTACCATGCAAAAAAAAAAATGAAGATCACTCCAATTAGAGCAATTTAGATTTGGCTGTAGTTTTACTGGCTAAGAAATAGTTCTTTGACTGAATATGGATCAAAGGCTCCAGATCACCACCAGCTGAGCCAAATTGTGCTGTTTGGTATTCTGGTGTGATTTTTTTTTCTTTTTGCATGTTTTTCCAAAGCTTCTCCCAGTTAAAACAAGTTCAGTCACACTCCCATACACAACCCTCTCTGATTTTCCTGAGAGAACAAGTCCTTGTACTCACTAAATTTGGTTTGGTCTGGCCAGCCTCCATAACTCTGCTTCTGGCTGACTTATCTGAAGCTGGGCTGGTAAAATATAACATCTGTTTTTTTTCTGTTTGGATTCAGTGCTTTTCAACACGAACAGAAAGATCGATTCTGCACTGAAACCACTGTGGTGCAAAAGAGGATATTTGTTCTTCCGCCTTCTTGTCGGGTTGTAGTTTGCAATAAAGCCCCTTTCAGTTAATCTGTTCACTCTTCAACTCTGCTGACCAGTGTGGTATGTCTGGTCGCACTGTTCTTTTTCTTCATAAGTACCCCTACAAGTCACTTTCTTTGTTCTTCATCTCACTTATAGCATCCTTAAACATTGATTTTTGTGTCATGTTTCTCCCCTACTTTCCATCTCCCCACGACTCTCCATTACTATTCCCTCTTGGCTACCTCCTTCCCCTTTTACCGCACATTACTGCTCTTCTCTATTTTCATATACACCGAGATTAGTGCTCGCCCGATAAGCACTGTGTCTGGAGAGCTTGTCAGCTTTCTCAGGATTGTGGGTGAGGCCCGTCATTACATCTGTCCTCCTCCAAACTACTCTCTTAAGCTCACCGAGTATCTGTAGAGTAGATCTCAGTCCACCAGAGTGCATGTTTTAGCGCGTGTGCTCAAACTGAGCTGGCAGAATCAGTGTATCCTAATTGGACAGACAACTTGGCCGTACTTAATCATGTTCGCTGCCCTCCTAAAACACATAATCATATCATACATTATATCCTAAGTCCTTTATAGCCTTGACTAGTTCCTGCCACCTACTTGACCCGATCTGCAGCCGGCTGTCTACCTTGCAGTGTTTTTTATGTCAGTCAGCACATTTTTGGCTGGATAAATAAAGAAATCTACCTTTTAGTTTTGAGGAAATGTGTGGCTCAATCTCTGAAATATAAAGTTTGCTGTTGCCAGTGACTAAACCTAATTTAAACTTTCCAGGAGACGTCTTTAAATTAATTTCCGATATGTCCATTGATGTTAACAAACTTCCAATCAGTCTTTTTCCATCCTATTTTCTGAGTTCTGCTTTTATCTGAAACTATAAATTGAACTGAGAAAAAAAAAACTTTTTCCTCTCTGAATATGTGTCTCTCTTGTTTCAGATGTACATCCAAACTACCACCCTGACAATTTCTCTTAGCTTGTCTGCCTCCGTCTCGCTTGGAATGCTCTACATGCCTAAGGTCTACATCATCCTCTTCCACCCTGAACAGAACGTTCCCAAACGAAAACGCAGCTTCAAGGTGAGATTGACTATTATGCTATAGAAAGTTACATTACCATCCAAATGGACATGGTTTAATGCAAAATGAAATGCATGAAAAAAGGACATTATGAGAGAATGGAGAACAAAAAGCCAACTATTATCACTACCAGTTCACTTAAAAAATAATGTTATCAGAGCTAGATTAACTCGATACAGACAACAAGAGTGTGATGTAGCAAAAGCATGTAATGTAAAGCAATACCGAGCTGCAGGAAGAATGTACTTTTGTATCTCCACTAAGCTACATGAAAGCACAATGTGGAAAGAAGCGTACAAAATTACAAATGGAGCATCTCTGCACAAACCTTCAAGTGTGTCCTGTCAAATCAATCCACAGAAAAATGACCGCAAGGCAAACCACGACTTTCGAAATCATAACCAGACCTAGACAAGTACAAAACGACAAGATGCCTGAGAGGATGGCTCGACGTCGCATTTCAAACAGGAGATGCCAGCAGATCGGGTCCAGTCAGTCAGGGGCAGACAGGCGGGCTGTGGGCCAGTGTGTCCTCAGAGAGAGTTTAGATTCAAACAAAGACACTCACAGTGGACAAAGTTGAACATTGAACAGTACCTTGAAAATGTCCTTATTTTTCTGTATTGCTTCTATTTAATTACTTTAGATTATTAAGTTCCTTTTGAATTAGTTACTGATGCTGCAGACGCTTTTGGTGTTGGATTCATGATTCCACAGGCAATTGTGACAGCAGCCGCCATGTCGGGAAAACTGACCCAGAAGGGTGGAGACCGGCCAAATGGAGAAGTTAAGACTGAACTGTGTGAGAGCATGGAGACCAACAGTGAGTAAGAGAACACCAAAGTTTTATAACTACACATATAAACCATTGAACTATTACCCTGTTATATGTTACCATGAATGGATATAGATAAATTAATTCAGACATTTCACATTCTCAGCAGTGTAAAGCATATTTAGGATTAATGTGTTTGACAAAGTATCAAACACACAATTTGCTAAATTTACTTAAATTAACTAATAGAAATTTTTGTTTTTAAGCGACAGTTGCATGTCACCACATAAACAAACCTTTCTCAAGTGTTCACTGTGGTCAGATAAACTTTTACTCGCAGTTTATTGAACTTCATTCCAAAACCAATTTCACAGCAGGCTTTTAAAATTTTGTTTGGAAAATAGCTGCAGAAGCATCAGTTTCTAAATACCATATTGTGAATCTGCATGTGAATGTATGTGGAGTGTGTATTAATGTGCATGAACAACATAAAGGTGAGTTGTCGGTCGGCTTTTACCTGGTGGCCACTGAGCACATTTACAGTCCAAAGAGACAAACAAACTTTTCAGTCCGAACTTTATTTCCACCAGTAAAGGAAGATGTGAATATATTATTTAAAGATTTCAAATAATACATTTACAGTAATACAGTATATGGCAAACAATTTTCCTCATCTAGTGTTAATGAATATTCATATTCAGGCACAGGGATTCTATTGATATTCTAAGCAACTGTGTGAAACATGGGTAAAATGGAGAAAACTGGAAGTGATGCTACAACGCCGTTGTCTTAAACATGCTTTAGGCAAAATCCATGGTTCGGAAACACCAGCCTCTCAGGTGGTCTGTGGAGGTGACGAATATTGCTGATTATCCAGAGCCAGATCTCTAAACTGCTTTTCCTCTCTTGTTTATATTTCTCATCTTCACCCCTATCATATGTTTTTATATTTTTCCAATTTCTGTCTTTCATTCTCCAATTCCATTCTTCTCACAAACACAATCTTCTGTTCAACCCCGTGTTCTGCATTTTAACCAACATCATGCAGCTTCATCAACTAAGACAACATATGTCAGCTACAGTAACCATGCCATCTGAAGGGACTACAGAAGAAGGGGATTGGATAAGAGAGTGGGCGTGTCTTGGGGCAGGGCCAAGTGAGAGTGAAGACGCCATCATCCAAAGCATCATGCTGAAGAACTGGCAGATGGACAGAGAGCGCCCAATGGAATCCAAGCATGAGACATTTTGTATTGTTCCCCATCAAACTAAAGAGGTGGGACCACATAAAACAGCCAGTCAGTGTGCCTGCTTTGCTGCTGCTCACAGCTCATTGGTCCGATATGAACTTACCTGATCAACAAAAAACAAAAAAAACAAAAAACAAAAGAAAGTTACATTGAGAAAAAAAAGTGATATCCCACAGGGGGCTGTTGGACAGGAAAACTATTTAAAAACCACAAAATAGTTTTAAAAAAATCATAAAAGATTAAAAATGGAAGAAAAAAACTACAAAAAAAACTCAGAACTGTGTAGAAATTATATATAAAGGGCACTGGTGGGGCTGAAAAGAGATTTAACAGATAACATTTTAAAAGATATTTAAAAAGAAAAATGTAAGAGAAAATCTATGAGACTCAAACATGTTTGCTGTTGTTCTCTACTTGTAAGTATTTTTGTGGTTGTGACGATTTTTTCATTCTTGTCTCACCGTTGTCTGATGGATCGCCCTTGCATAATGAGATGAGTGTGTTTCCTCCTGCTGTCTTGGCATACTGGGTTGTAGCCTTGGGTTGTGAACCTGTAAAACGCCATGGTTGAAGCATGCCAGTTTTTATACAAAAAGGAGATTTATTTATAATAAAGGAATGTTTTGCAAATGTGTAGATTTGTTGTTATGCTTTTGACCACTGAGTTGGACCAATGAGTTTTTGCAACGATCACCTTTAAAAGGACCATTTTAGCAACGTTTGTGGAATAAAAGGAAAAAATAAATAAATCCAGTTTGTCAGGAAGTCAATATTACAGTGGTTTCACAGATGATTCTCCTCTCTGTACACCTGCAAAAATCATTTATACAGTATGTCAAGCCCTTAAAAATACACAAGGACTAAAACATTATTTCTTGTCTGAGAGAAGCAGTTGATAACATTGAACTAACAGTTAAAGGACAAATCGCACCAGTTCCAGAACGATGGTGCACCTTACACGCAGTTTAAGAGGAAAAACGTCAAATCCAATCTGCCTGTGACCACAAATCGGTGATCTTGCACTTTTTCATTTTTGTTTGTGGTCTTTGGAAATGCCACTGGAAAGCTTTGTGCTTTCAAAGCAGTCCCCATGAAAATGCCCATTGATGGCAAATTTGAAGATAAAATGGTGACAATATTTTTTCAGCTGGTTTGATGTGTGTGTGTGTGTGTGTTTCTTAAATTGCCACATCTCAAATTAAAATACATTAAAATACCTTTTGTTCTTTATAAATTTTCTTTTGAAAGATTTTATATGAATTATTTTAGTCATAGCATTTAATTGTTGTTTTTTTTATTTCTCCTGTTTTTATCTCATCCTTTTCAGATGAGATTTGTTCAACTGAAGGCTACACATTCTTACCCCATCCTTCCTTTAATTTAGTAAAAATGAAATCCAAGGTTTGTTCAGTTTACCCTGACGGTTGTGGAAGTCTTGTTGACTGGAATTTTGTACATTTATCAAGTTGAGATTTTAAATCTTTTTTAAAGTTAAGTGTTTCGGGTGAAAATTTTTTTTTTTTTTTTTTTTACCTTCGTCTGCTGGTATTGAAAATATTTTCCCATTTAAAATGGCGACGCTAAATTGTCATGGCTGGCAATCAGAAAAATAATTTAAAGTATCTGATTTAACAAGTTTTCTCATTAAAACCTTAAAGCTATCCTTGAAATTGTAGTAAATCCTCATGTGGAGCAGATATCCGTAACTTCTCTGATGAGACAGATAACTGTCAGGGGATCTAAGGCAGCATCCTTAAACACACGTCTGTCCTCGCTCCCGAAAAATCCGTCTTATTTTTCTGATATTTCCTGAGAGAGGCCAGATGGTGGTGGTTTGACCACTCTCTCACCTTGTCACTGAGCAATACTGCTGGTTTGTGTACAGGATGGATTTTGTGCAGTTATTTAGCAGCGAGCCAGAGGAGCAGAAGTGTCAGCGCACAGGTGTTGAAGGTGTGATTATTTTAGAACCAATTATAGAATAAATAATTTGATCATTTGACTCTGAACTCACAACTTTTCCTGTTATTTTACAAATTTATGCCAAAATATGTATATCCCCTGGCAGAATGTCTTTGATATATTTTTCACACATAAATTAAAGTTAGTTTTCTTTTTGAAGAATTAGGAAAACAGAATTCCTTAAGAGATTAACACGTGCTTTTCAGCTGCAAAATGAAAAGCATCAGCAATTTATTTCTTACTCATGAGTTGGAAAAAGGGAAGGGCTTTTAAAAATAAGAACTGATAAAGTGCACCTTCAGAAAGAAGTTTGGTCTTTTATTGCATTGACCTTAGCTTTGAATCATTGGGTTATTAAAGGTGGCCTGATTATTCATTTTTCCAGTGGGATCTTGTCAGGTAAAAGAGCACCTAATGACCTTTTTTTTTTTAAAAAAAAAAAAAAAAAAAGGGACGGTGCCTCTGCACACACTTTAATGCGGAATGTAGGAATGTTCAAAGACAAAGTACACCTCTGTTAGTTTTATGACTTGCTCATAAGTTAATTATATTTTGTTCCAGCTTCTGTTCCCGTTCTGCCTCAAACTCTAACGTTTTCCTCACAGACAATTTCAGAAAGAGACAATAGTCTATGTAATCTCCGTCCAACTAATTGAATTACAATCTCAGACTTTGAGCGGCGTAGTCAGAGAAAGGAGGGAGAAGTGGGAGGCTGAGGGAAGGAGAAGAATTATATTTACTCCCACTTAACGGGAGTGTGTTTAAGTGTGTGAGTTATTTGTCTGAATAGAGAATAGAATTGAGTTTTCAGTGCCGCAGGGGTGATTGGCTTGCTGGATGTTGTTGCCATGGCATCCAGACCAAAGGTCAGAGTCCATCAAACGGTCCAGATAGGACTTGTGTTTATTACCTACCTCCGAAGCCGACACATTGTTTAGCTTTAGAACCTTATGGGACAACAGACATTAATTATTAAATATTCAGCTTGTAGTCTCAGCCTCCTCCTTTAAGGCTGATTGATTTGACCATATTATGACACTCAGAATTAAATGAATGATGAAGTCTCATCTCATGTCATCTCCCCTAGCAGATCTGATTGGTGAGAATAGTCTGAAAAATTAAACGGGTTCTTTTAGTCTTAGTTCGTTATAAAATAAACTGATATGGAATGAACAAATGATGAGGATGAGAAATATTTTGGAGAAATGGTTCCCTTCTCTTAATCATCTTAAATTCCTTGAATGACGGCAGATGTGAGTCACTGTGTCTTCCCGGCCAGTTATCAGAGGATAGTTAAAGACTTTTTTCTTCTCTCCCTTTTCCTGTGCCACCTGTCATTCTCTACGTGTTAGGGGAAAGCATCCCACAGTGGGATGCCGCCACCACCTTGTTTGACTCTGAGTTGAACTGATTTGGGTGTTTCTTCTCTCCAGTGTCCGTAGCTGGTTGTTATCATGGTTGTCTGAGTCACTGGATGTTGGAAAACAAGTTTCATGTGAAATGTAAAAAAAGGTTTTCTGTGGCAAAGGAAAACTTTGCCATTTAACACACTCTGCAATCAGTCTCACACAGACTTATCTACATATGCTCAGATGTATTTGTAGATAGCTGTTCTATTCCTGAACAAGACGTGGCACAGAGATGTGTTAAGGAGCATTAGCATATTCACAAACGTTTCTGAACTGAATGGAGACTAACCGATTTCAATGCTTCATAATAGCCATCTTTATTAATGTCAGGCTTTAAAAAAAACTTCTCCTGTTTTATAATTCAGCACTTCCTGGTTGTCTTTCGGGGACACGTAAGTGTCTGCAGCCCTTTGACGTCCTGCTACGTCTGCACACTTGTCTCTTTTTTTGAAGTAGTCTGTGCACAATTGTTTCCATTAGTCTTGTCTGTGTGCGTTTGTGTGTGGGCGTGTTGGCGTACTCTGGTGAGTAAACACGACACCTGGGAGAGACGCCAACGACAGAAATGTCTCACCCGTCAATCAAGAGCATCCCTACACTGTTGCTCTGAGGAGGAGGAAGCAAAATCTCAAATCCTTCCATGCTCTTAATGAGGAGGGCCTCCATTTGGGAGTTAAGCGTGCTCAAGGAACGGAACACTGATTTGAGAGGGAAAACAATAAAAGAAAAACAGCCCCCATCTCTGTGTTTAAGGTTTCTCAGGCATTGTGTGAGGCCTCCCAGCCGAGACTTAATCGTAATTAGCTCTGTCAGATGGCCTGTGCCAGGGGAAGTTATTACCTTAAATAGACTTGCCTGTGATACAGATCCTGCTTCTTACAGATGTTTGCACGCCTGTTGAAGATACAGCTGGCTGCCACCGATGTGGGTGCTTCTCCAGCTCTGAGTCTGATTACTGAGGCAGAACTAAAATAGATAAATAGGAAGTTTTAAAACTGTGCCGAGCGTAGGGTTCTCAATGCTACACATATGTCGGATTACATTTTGAAAAGGAAGAAAAAAATGTTTTTTTTTAACTACAAGAACATTGAAAATGAATTCAATCATTAGTTATAATGATGACAATTGCAAAATAAGCTAGATCTTTTAAAGAAGTTTCGAAAAATATTCACGTGACAAATCGATTAGTGGAGGTTTTTATGCAGGATTCATAAATCAATAACCTGCAAATACTTGAATAGAACATATGACAAACATGCAGGTAAATATGACAAACTACGAACATTTGTAGTTTGAGCTAAAGCTTTAAAATGCCTTCCATCTATGACACGGCAATAAAAAGGAACTACACAAAAGTGCATTACTGTGAGTGTGTGATATAAATGGTTTAATAAAAAAAAATTCAATCCAAAATATTATTGACATCCGCTATGACCTAAAAGAGTCTGAAATAAACATCAAATGGGTAGAAGCAGTCCCTGCTTTTTATATACTTGTCACACTCTAAACAATAGTCTATATTTAGTGAACAGTAGTGACATTTTAAAGCATTAACTGGAGTTTTACATTGTACACATTGTAATGTATGCGAGGTATGAATTAAGTTGACCAATGCACTTTATATTCTGGTAAATTTAACAAAGTTTAAACGTTTCTGACAATTGGCCATCGCAATCAGCCAAAAACACTTCCCCCTTTATTGTGGACATCATTCACGCAAGGATAGGAAAATCAGACTAGAAAACAACTGTAGTGGACAGGATTTATTCTGCCAGCAATCCAGACTTCCCTTATACAAGCTTGCAGCTATGCTGATACTGATAAGTTAATGGTTGTCATCTCTGTGCAGCAGCAGCTGTTTCAGGACAGAATTGGCTAATATCCACCTGTATGAGTTCATAAAGATTATCTACATCAATTCCTAAATATGCAGTAACTGACTCAATGGCACGTACCTCCAGCCCAGGGTTGTGCTCTGTCTTGTTTTCTAAATTATTCTTGGCAGAACAACAGCTTTGTGACTTATTGCACAGTTGCCACAGCACCTGCGCCGAAATCTATCCACTCGCATGAGATTGACATGCAAGCCCTCGGGACACAGTGATTGGATTGCAATAATCTATCCATTATAAAAGGTGTTCCTCTAACGGCTCCGTGCTATTGAAAGGCTACGCCTTCATACAACTATATTTTTCTATATTTCTATATTTCTCTATTTCGTTAGCTCTTCCTCATTTTATGACATACCCCCAATTCCCTTGAATTTCCAACACTATTCAAAATCTAAATAAACCAGCTTTCGTTTTTTTATTAGAACACAGAACATATTTCTATAGTTGACAGTGTTCCGTTTCTCCATTATTATATACATCATGTTGGTTAAATGTGATGGCAGCAACGTGTTTAAAAACAGGACTATTTGTGTCACAGTGCAGCACTCCCAGTGTAAATGTGTAAAAAAAAATCTTTTGATTAATCATGCCGCATTATCTACTTTGCCTCAATCAATTTTTGAAGAAGCTGGGGCCAAGATTATGCCTTTTATAGACTTCTGTAAATGATAGAGCTGTAACCTGCATTGCTAGAAAACACACTGTAATTTTAGAATTTTCTTTACTTAACCCCATATTCATATCTCAGTTGTAGAAATGTTTATGCATTAAAATTCATATTGAAATTGTATAGTTTGTGTTCCTTGCAGGGAAAATACTTGTTACTTTCTAATTTAACACTTTTATATCTCGCTATTTCTGTTTTCTGAGTCAAGGAATGGCTATTTTTCTCTTAGAATTATTTGTGTTGCATTTCACAACCAATAAAGTGTGCAACATGTTACTTTATTGTCAGAATTAATCCATCTTACTCAGCCCAATGAATGACTAATTTCACTGAAAGAGGAAGAGGTAACACTGTGAGGCCCTTGCCCATCTCTGTGGGTATGATAACAGGACATCTGTCGCTGAGGGCTCAGTTTATGTACACAGCTCTAAGGTCACATGTTGACAAGATTTTTAGGTGCAAGGGTGACAAGTCCGCGGCTAACACTTATAGAAGCAGCTGCTAGGTTCTCTCGTGCCGTTAATAGCTACTGTGCTGCCTGTATGGTGTTAGCATCTGGCATATGGCTCTGCAGAGGATAGGTGCACTAAATCTTGTAAAGGAGGTAGAGCAAAGAGAACTACATGTATTTAAAGAGAGAGGAGAGGGATGCTTTTCGTAAAGAAAAGGGTTATCTGGAAACCCGGTAGACACTAAGGAAAGGAGGGATAAAAGCTTCGATATTTGTGGTATTTGAGACTGCAGAGATAGATCACAAAACCATCCATCTGTGACTTTGGCTTCACTCTGCTTATATCAGTGTACATGTGATTCAATGCTCAGAGAGGATGGAAATCAGAGGTGGGGGGGCTCCTCCTGGTTTTTAGCGTGCGATGTGGCAACACACTTAGCATCTGATTACAGCTTGCTACATGTGGTTAACATCTGTGGCTCTGTGTGGCTGTATAAATATTAGCTGGCAAAGGGAACTCTGAGGGTAAAGCGATATATCATACCATGCCCATTCTTAATCAGACATGTCCATTTCCAGATCACTTTTTCGGAAATGCAAGGGCGCTTGAGTCAGGTGATCTTTCCTCCTCACTGACATATTACTTCATACGTTGTGAAGGTATTGTGAGTTCTAAGCATACTTTCTGCATGCTAAAAGCAGAATGACTGTGATAGGAACAGTTAAAACAACAGTAGATTCTAGTGTGGCAGACACCCATGGGTGTCCGCTACTGGGAGTTGGATGACTCATCTCTGCAAGTAGATGCTATAAATAGATTAATTTCACCAATACCTCAGGTCTGACGCTTAAATTCTTAATTTATTCAATGCTGTTTTTTAATTGATTTCATTCTTACCATTATCCAGAAGGGCTTTTTGCATCAGACCAATGGAACTTACTCACCCTAACTAGGAAATTAAAGTTGCATTGGTGAAGATGATGGCTTGAAAGTGGTGAGAGTGGATGTCAAAGAAGAAATATAAGGGGATTCTGCATAACATGACCGATTTCTTGACAAGTACGTCTGCTCATTCGTCTCACTGAGTCAGACCATTCAGCAGGGGGGAGAAAAATAAAGCTTGCCCTCCTCACCATCTGCCTGACAATAGGAATTAATTTCAAATCACGCTTATGCCTCCCTGATGAATGTAATTGCTTTTCAAACTGCACTTTGCTAGGGAGAGGCTTGACAATGGAAATGAAGCCGACATACAATCTTGTCCTCTATTGTACATTGGAGTGGAATACGTGCATGTTTTGTAAGGGATTTGTCACAGTCCTTTGTTTCCGAACAATGAGTGACTTTTCTGCTGTCAGTGGTGCTCACGCAAACTTTTTCCCTGCCATTTTTGAAGAAGTTACCTAAGGAGAAATTCAGAGGAGAAGGGAAAGGAAAAAGGAGTTGCTTAGCCAGGTTATGGTCAGTATTGCTACTTTAGGAAATTGTTCTGGCAGAGTTTGAGATGTTTTGGGACATTATACGAGAAGGTTTTGCAGCTCCATCTAGTCCAAATCACTTTAGTTTGGGCTGAGTTATTTCTCCATTGAGTCACTTCAATAGGAAAATTCCCCCTCATTACCTTCTGCATTTGTTGAGGAGATGTAATTTGGTTCATAATTGTGATAGATCTTTTTCCCTGTTCTGTGTGGCCTAGTCAGGTTTGAAAATGATAACGTTGGAAAGTTATTTTTTTGTTATTCTTTTGTAGTGTTTCTGAAAA
Organism: Menidia beryllina; assembly: GCA_013363375.1. Lineage (NCBI taxonomy): Eukaryota > Metazoa > Chordata > Actinopteri > Atheriniformes > Atherinopsidae > Menidia > Menidia beryllina. The sequence goes on along the minus strand of JABUIW010000245.1, from coordinate 2,518,177 downwards.
AAAAAAACGTCAAACTTTTCTGGCCAACGAGGTTAATCATTAATAGTGATTGTATATAATAATTTGACCATACCTTTTCAAGTCTTGTCCTCAAGAGCTCCTTAATCAATACAAAACTCAATTGTGCTTATTGTCATTGGAGATCAAGCCGTGATCAGGCTAAAAGCTTTTTTCTATTCAGCCAGCTGTAAAATATGTTGGGACACTGGTGGTTCTTTTGGGTATAGAAACAGTTCAAATCAAAGAAATTGAATATTTACGCAAAAGTTATGCTTGAAAGCATAAATATCAGGAAATACCTTTAAAGGTGCATCAACGACTTTGCTGGAAACTTTTGCTTTTTCCATGCATCTAGAATAAAAGAATAAAAAATGTAGAGCAAAAAATTCATTTAGGTTTGCAAGCATGGCTGAGAAGGTCATGACAGAGTTTGGTGCTTCCCTAAGTGTTGAAATCATGTACAATATTAAACTTACCTATCTTGATGACAGGAAGTCCATAGTATTTGTGAATGAGAGTAAGTTTAGGAGATAAGAAAAGGAGATTGTTGCCGTTTTTCTCTTTGTTTTTTGGTTAAACGTGTGTAACAAAACTACAGTCAACAGGCCGCCTTTAGAAAGTGGGAGGAATAGGTTAACAATGTTAAGTTAATGACAAACCCTCCATTCTAAATCTGGACAAAAAAAAGTGCTGTGCTAAAATGTAGTCTTCTTTTAAATGGATATGATACTGAAACCAGTGCAGTGTTGAAGGCAGAGTTGATTTGTAACAAGCTTTCAGTTTTGCCGAAACATCCCTCATGGCACTATGTCTGCAGCTCGATTTAAAATACTTTCATGTAATGCCAAAGACAGTTGACTTGGCTAAGATTTTTGTAAAAGAAATCAAATAAACATCCCAATGAAGGTTGAGAGCAGGGCGGAACCCTACTGAGATTAAAACAATATGACTCAGCTTGTGGCTTGGCGGCGGGTTCAAGTTCTGCAGAGTTTGAAGAGTAACCACTATTGGGGTTGCCAATTACTGATGATATTTTTATAATATCAAAGCAGTAAAGGGGTCTTTTCCTGTTAATAGATCGAAAAAAAGTAATCTTGTAAAGTGTGGGCAAAATTCTTATTTCTTCTGCTGACTGGGACATTTAAGTAATTGGATTTTACAGGTGTTAATGTTATCGATGCACCACTTTCTGCAGCTGCTTTACTTTGAAGTGTTTTTCTTCTTTTTAAAATTTTTACAAAAATCTGTATGTCAATGTGGAGCACCAACTCCAATGGCTCTCAGATAAAAATGACCTTGTTGTAAGTAGTCCAAATTGACTGAGGTCAGAATAACCGCTGCTGTGTGAAAGTGCAGTGTCAGAAAATAACCCTTTGGTTCATTCACTCACCCAGTAACCTTTGCTTCAAAGAAATGCTTAATGACAGCACACAATTTTGGACTGAAAGACTTCTACTACAACAAAGAGAAGTTTCAATCATTGGACTTTTGAAATATAGGTCAATATAAAGGCTGGATTGAATTTTAACAAATTTCTCTCTCTCAATATATATGTATTACAATAATCATATTCACCTACATCTTAGATTACTTTTATTTTCCTACGCGCACGAATAAGCTTTGAAAACAGATTGAACCGAGCAAGGCTACACCAAAAGCATGCCAACTTTCAGACAAGCTGTAGCTTTAAAAGCTCCAACCTATCATCGTAATGGTGTTTGATTCTCAAAATGGATGCCCCTGAAGCTTTGTCCATTGTAAAGCCACACTTTCATACGTATCAGCCCTTTCCTCTGCCCTCACCCCGTCGAGGCATTTCATCTAATGGCTGAAATGGCACTCCTCCACTCTTCTTTTCAAGAAAACCATTCGGAAAGTGCCCAAAAGGCATCCTACTCGAGTCCTGGTGATTGGTCATGTCATGCCATACCCGCTGGGCGTGTCATTGAGTTTGCTGTAGAGTGTGTAAGTGTGCACAAAGCAGATCACAGGCAGGGTTGTTTCTTTTGTGTCTGCAAGCTGTTTGCAGACAAGGAAACAATTCAGATGAAAGAAATTGTTTGTTTTTTGTCTTATAAATGAATGAAGTTTATAGGACAGAGTACATTATGGTTAGGGTTAGAGACATGGTAATGGGGAAGAGTTGTGAAACAAATCACAGATAAACATATAGCTTTTGTACTGCCATGCCTGTACATTTGAATTGCAACTTCCATGCTAATTTAGGTACACTTGCAAAGTAAGCACTGACTAGCAAATATGAGGGGGGGGAGGGTATATTGGGCTTTCTTCGCTTGATCTTGTTGCCTGGTAACTGGTTGTCAAGAAATAACATGCCGTGTAAGCCATTTTGTCACAGAGCATTAGCATTTTACCATTTTTGTTATCGTGTTGACTACCTAAATGGGAAATAACGTCCTGTTGTTATTTCATTCTAACATGCTCTTTCAGCCAGGCCTCAAAATTGACGCATTTACATTACAGGTAGTGATGTATATTCATATATTCCTCTCAGAGATTAAATTAAATCAGTAATGGGCTACAAAAAGAAAAGGCATGTGGAACTTTCCGAGAAAAAATTCCCTGTAAAAATAAAAATTATTACTCATAACATCATCAGGGTAACATTCTGTATTTTAAATATTGTGCTGGGAAGAAGAATTCATTTTGCTGTTTGACAAATAAAATGCTGGGAGTCAATCTGTTCATTGCTCCTGCCGCTTTCCATCTGTCTGACACGCTGAACAGAAATTAGGAAGATGGTGCAAGGTTGTTCAAACAGCAGTGGATAGAAATACACAAAGATGGTGCCAAAAATGTGAAAGCACCAGTCACATGATGACGATAAGAACAGTGAAAACACTTAAGTGGCTTGCTTATTGGGTTATATGGATTGCTACACAGGAAATTCTTTTTTAAGTTATTTTTCATTTGTTTATTACTTTTTCCTTTAAAAAAAATTATATTCATATAAAAAGGTCAGTTTGTCCCATTTTATAGGTTAACAATATAATTTTGATTTAAATACCAACTGTGCTTAGCTGAGATGATAGGTCATGATGTATTATGGTTATACGTTTTTTTCAATTTTTAGATGTCTCTGACTCAAATGTGGGTGTCCAAAAACTAAATCTCAGGTCGTATTTTTTGCCATGTGTCATAGAACTGTTTTTTTTTCAAACAGCAATCACTCAATAGACATAGGCTACCGATTTTGACCTTTCAGTGTCAGATCTGGTTTCTTCTCGCCCCCCTAAAATAAGCTGTCTAATGACATTAATCACTTCAAAATGACAAGTGTTGGAAGAGACAGTGACCAGAGGACACTGATAAATTTGTATTCCATGTTTGTTTATTATGCAAGTAAAAGTCTCCATTTGATTTTTTTTAATTATTTATCACAGGCCTGATTTTATTTTTGTCAGCAAGAGTTATACCTTACTTTTAGACAATTGGTAAAAAAAAAAACTTCCATGTAAATAAAATATAAGGCTTTAATTGCATTCAGAGAGTTTATATAAAACTTTTGATTAAAAAAAAAAGACTTCTTCGGTTTTTCAAGTGTGATGGAAAAGTTTTTTTGGTCTAAAGGCATGTTGTGAAAACAATATCTACCTCAATTAAACCTCATTTCAGGCTTGGGGATGGTTACAGAATGGTTTGGGCTGAAACTGATGTCTGACAAGTGATATACTAACTAATGATCTGGATTAAATAGAAGTTCACATTTCCATCGTGTTGCCCTTATTTCCTTTCTGTATTTAGGAAATTAGCTCATTTTCTTCACAATTGGACAAACGACAATCACAACAAAAAAATCAATAACTGCTTTTCAGACTAAGGCTGGACCTTTAAAGGCCCATTTAGAGAAAACAAGAGCCACAGTTACCTTTAAAATTAAGGGCAATAATCTTCCCAGCTTATAGCTGTGAAACAAGACTTGTTAATATCAATGTTATGTTTAGTAGACAATCAGATTATTTCTATGTAATTGAAATTCAATTAAGTGAAATCAGTTGCCAAACCGTTCTTAATCCAAAGTCAACTAGGAAAATTTGCCTTGACACCAATAATTTCTTTTGACCAGAGCTTCACAGCCACAGAAGTCGCCTCAGGGCAATGCAAAGCATCTTGATATTTTACAGACGTTTCTGAACCTGAGCTGGGCTGAGGGAGGCGGGGGATGTGTCAGCTCATATCACTTCACATGTATTCCAGAGCTCGTGACAGCAGCTTGCTAATCAAGAGGCCGTTTGGGGTATGAATTTTCATTTCATGTAAAAAAAAAAAATGAAGCTTTTATTCACCAACTGCTTACATTTTTTAAACTTTTGTTTAAACCTTATAAAACACACCTTTTTCAAAAATAATTTATCACTGATGATAATCATAAGATACATTACCTTCCTGGGTGCTTGGTAACACATTTCCTCTGGTGAGAGGTCACACAGCACTGATGTGTCATAGTAAAAGGCAACATCTGTAACTTATTACCCAATTATTTGGAGATATTAGTTTTACCACCATAAACAAACTTAGGAGAGAATGAGTATTTGGCTGCCGCTACTGGCTTTAGTCCAGAGTTTTATATCCATTAATGTGTGCCAGATCAGCCACTTTTTTAATCCCCGAGTAATTCCTCATGTATTCTCAAAGGTCCATACTAACTGTGCATACAAATTATTCTGGATATGCGGATGCATTTTGGCATTTAGTGAGCTCATAGTGAGCCATAGTTACAGTCCTGGGCAGGTGAAAGCTTTGCCCCTTCTTCTTCTCTCTAGAAATGATTGAATGCTTTGGAAAACACCCCTTTTAGTCACATTTCCTGGAATTTCTCTAAAAAGAGGACTTTAGTCTCACTAAAAAATATGTAGTACTCATATACTTGGGAGGTGGCAACATACATGGATACTGTGGACCAACATGGCCAGTAAAGTTGTAATCCTACAGACACTATCATGAAGGGAGAGATGGTATAGATTATTATTTCATACTGTTACATGTCGCGACATAGCCAATATCGTTCCCTTTAAAATAGTAATTAGTAAACTCTGGTGCTTTCATCTCATAATCTGTTGTTTCTCCATCACTTTCATTCTTCTGCTCATCAACCTGCTCCTTGACACTCTTTTTTGCCTGTCTTTCCACAGCGCGCACACACACACACACACACACACCAGTGCACACTCCCCCTACCCTCTCTAATCAATAATGAATAGAGCCACACGGTGATAGAATTCCTCTCCTCCCTGACCAGCTCAGATGTGGTGTGAGAGGGCAGCATCTATCACAACTGTTACACTGTCTGCCCCTGCTGCTCCTGCAGCGTGATTAGGAGGCATCTGTGTGTGTGTGTGTGTGTGTGTGCATGTGTGTGTATGCAAGTGAATTAGGAAAAAAAAAAGCCATAAGACAGAGTTGGGCTGAGGGCTTTTCCATTTCGACCCCACCCACCCCCAACAGACACACACACACACACACACACACTGAGATGAAGCACACTACTACACGCTAGTACTGTATTTACATCCGAGTAAATGCTAGAGTGATTTGTAGCGAGAGAAATCATTATGCATACCACACAGCAGGTGGTGAGGCACGACTAAGACCTGAGCTAATCCTCACAGCACAACCTCTGCTCGGAGGGAGGAGAAGAAAAGGTAGTCTCTCCCGCTTTTCTTTACTGATAGTTCACTTGGTTTAAAATTCCGTTTCAGACCAGTTGTTACCCACACACGCCCAGCACAGCAGCAAAATGCCTTGTTTCTGAGCACTTAAAAAAAAACAAAAAACAAAAAACTGCATCAACACCCCTGGATCGCTCTCATTCACAGTTCACAAAGTAAAACGTGTGGATGTCCACACTGCAGTACTCCTGTTTGAGTGCTGCCCTTTAAGCCTTTCTTACTAAGATTTCCTGTAAAATCAAGTGCTACTTTGACTTGCAATACTTCTCTCCTAAATTTTAAGCAACTCATAAATGTTTCAAATGAGACGTGTATTAGATTGTAATAAAACAAAAGAAAAAAGGACATAAAATTAAAAGAAGCAAGAATTTAGATTAGATTAAGAAATTACTGAGATAAGTATCAATAAAAAAAAGAAAACACCTGCACAATAGATTGGGGAGAGAAATGGTGTGGCTTAGCAGCAATAATGAAAACTGAACCCAAGTATGGATTGGCAAAAACATTCCTAATATACCTCTTGTAGATTAAAATTTTTATGATGTAACTGTTTGGGTGGACTGCCCCTGTGTAAAGGAGCAGTCAAAAACAGCAGTGGGGCCAAGAACCCTTTGAAGGGAGCTCTTTCATGTCCCCTTTATTTATATATTTTTCTATATTATCTCCAATCATTCACTGCTGTCTCTGCTCCAGTGGCTGAGCAATTATGGTATGGAATAGTTGCCTAACTGTGTGTGTACTGTACTTGTCATAATGTCTTCAAAGTGTGTGTGTGTATCCTTTGCTTGCGAATGACTGCCTTTTAAAAAAATCTTTGTGTGCGGCATGGCAGAAACATGACAGACAGGTTGAATTAATAATTCATGCAATGCTGGACTGAATGTGTGTGTGTGTGTGTGTTTTGCATGTGTGTGAGAGAGGGAGAAAGAGACACTGTTTCTTACCTGTGTGAGGAAAAACTGTATTGTCCAATTTCCTAAATCCACCTGTTTTAATATCACAGTGTATTATGAAGTTGGTTTCGTCTTTTGGGGTATTTGTGCAGAATTTGATATCTTCCTAATATCAGATATTTTAAGAAAATTACCATGAAGTAATCACTAAAATGACACATTAAAACAGACCAACTCCTAGTGACAGATCAGCGACTGGGAGGTGAACATGGCAATGTTTGCTCTTGGGCCAGTTTTTATTGGGGAGTATTCAAACGAAGTGGATGGATGATAATAGGGCAGTGTTGGATGACACACAACTGGCTGCATTCACCTGTGCTTTTTCAGGGTTGTCTAGTCTACTTATCTGCATGCATCAGTGTAGTGAAAGTGAGGTTTTAATTATTTCTGTCTGTTGAAACATAAATAAGCTTAGCAGTAATGTGAGTACAATGCTAAACAATAAAAACAATTGGCAGAAGAAGCCTAATCATTCTAAGATTATGCAATGTCAAATGTGAACCTATTATTGTTTATCACTCAAGCCATCATTTTTAATCATAAACTTTAGCCATGCTATTTCGACATCGATTCTTTTGGCCATAATGAAATAATAGCACAAGACGAGTATTGCCATTATTATGTTAACATAAATTATTTAAAAAAAAATAAACAAACATAAATGAGGAAGTGCGTTAGCTTTTATTACCCCAGCCTTATGTCTACAGTTTGATGATTCAAAGCTGGTCACTAACCCAAAAACTGGACATATCTTCAGTCAAACTAAAGCCTAGGCAAAGGACGGCAAAGTTTCAGAGCTTTTCCTTTTAGAAAATATTTGGTCTTTGGTGTAATAAAGAAAATAATTTTTGCTCAGGCAGTTCTGAGAGAAAAAGTATTAAATGAATTCCAGTGACTATTACTAATACTCTAATTTTTTTGTTAATTTATCAATTTAAACATGTAAACAATTGTAGCACATGAAAGAGTTAAATTGGTATGCACATTTTTAATTAAAGCTATACATATTCTTTCAGTTGAAGATTTTAGAGAAATAGGAGTAGTAAAATAAGGCAATGAGAGGAAGGATAGAAAAAAAAACTGTTCACAAGAAGTGACTGAAATGACGAATAAAATTAAATCAGAGCGTTAATATAGTATTTTAAATACATATGAATGGGCTGCGGGTTATGCCAGGTTAAATTTATATTACTGCCTTCTATTATAGCTGGTAATGTGAGCCCTGGGCTAAGCTTCTCTGAGTTCACCGTGCAGCACAGTCTATTTCTGAGCTCTGTTTTGATCTCTGCTGACAGATTCACTCAAATGTTTGGTTGGGAAAGACAGAAAGGCTCCTATGTTCTAGTAGAGAGGACAGAATGGGGCGCTAATTGAGTATTTAATAAACCATTTATGCTCGTAGTCGGTTTTTCCTTGTTTTGTGTTATGAGAAGTGGCGTTAAGCTTTCTAGCTTTACTGGTTTTGGGGGTTTTTGCAAATTTGGAAGACCACAAGTCCCTGTTCAACAGGAAAGGCAGTTAATTTGTTGACAGGTGCTGACAGTCTCTTTCCACCTCACAGAACCTGTGCAGCCTCATTTCATCGTTTTTTGTCTTAGAAAATCATATTGAACAAAAAAGAGGACAGACTAAAAGGCCAAAGATAGCTGAGGAGTGGGCTATTTTTCGCATTTCCAGATTCCAGAGCTATTTGACCTGAAGTTAAGTTGCTCATCAGGATTAAATGGGTAATAGCTGCAAGGCCGTGCATATATGTGGCTGTTTGTTACGCACATTGTCATAAGTAATATTAGTTATAACATCACACTTTTCTATGTTTACCACAAGCGTAATAGTTTCCTAGTTAAGCATGCGGAAATACTGCCTTCTTATAAAATTGGAGAGGCCCACAGTTCACTCACTTGAACGACTGTTTCCTGCCGTGTTGTTTTCATAAAGCAAGCACATTTTTTGTTTTTCTGGAGTTTTTTTTGTGGCATCTGTGGACTCATCCACTTGAAAGGCACACCATAGGGACTCACTAAGCCTCTTTAACAATTGCCTCTCAAGATCCTTCGAAATTTCATCTGTTCTTCCTACTTATGCGAGAAGAGAAGACAACAAGCTCAGTATTCTTAGCCGCAGCTTTTTTCATATGTCTTTGCTGGTGGTAGAATTGGCTTCCTTCAAATATATAAAAAGATTGTTTTGAGTAGGCGACCAATGTAAGTCGCTCATGCTTGTATGCAGGTGGCCTCGGGTTTGATTCTGGCTCAAGGCCTTTTCCTTGTCTTCCCCACTGTCCAGGGCTACTGTAACCAATAAAACCACACAAAGTAATGTAACTTTTAACACAGTTATTCACAGTTAATAAATAGTTAATAAAGACATGAATGTACAAGAAAATTATCTTGAATACACAAGAAACTGTGGATTAAGATTGAGTCTTAGGTCCTCCCAAGTCAAATCTTTATTGAGAGAGTAGACAGTTGTGTAAAGGACAGCTTCACACACAGGACTCTACAAACAGGGCTGCGTCTACATCATCTCAACTACCCTCATCCAAAAGTAGCCCTGATGGCCAATTTACAATGTAAATTAGAGATCTCTCAGTTGAACGTGTAGGAAACGCCATTACTCAGGCAGGTATTGCAAAATCAGCCATTAGTGACAGGAACCTCATGAAAGGTTGTTAGGGCTGAGAATGGAATACTAATTATTCAAGAGCGTCACTGGCGAAGCAAAGGGCAAGGGCACGGGAACGGTGGAGTCAGTAGTCATAGGTGGCCAACTAGCAATTAGAAGAAGCATCTTGAGTCCATTCAATCCATTATCCTCAGTATGGGCCTGTTTTTGTGAGCTCTTTGCAAAAATGCACACTGAAAGTCAAGCTGAACATCATCAGTGTTTCCATGGTTTTCATCCCAAATAACAGAGTGGGGTAATATCCATGATGTCTGTGATTGTAACTTAGGATTGATAGCAAAATATGTACTCAGTTATTAGTAGTTAAGCATTAATTAGTATATTTTGGAACGTGAGAACAGTAAGTGGCAAATAGATGTATACTATTGATAACTAAATGTGCTTTTACATTACAAGGAGCATTCAAAACAGGTTTGTTATATCAACAAAACCAGGGAGTTCCTGTTTCAGAGTGATGCACATGAGCTTGTGCATGTATTTAAGATTGGACAATTGTACAATATTTTAGAAAATAATTTACAATTCTATCCCCCACTTATAAAGTTCTCAACAACAAAGCTGCATTATAACTTAAAGATCTTGACACGATATACACTATATTGCCAAAAGTATTTGCTCACCTGCCTTGACTCACATATGAGCTTAAGTGACATCCCGTTCCTAATCCATAGGGTTCAATATGACGTCGGTCCACCCTTTGCAGCTAGAACAGCTTCAACTCTTCTGGGAAGGCTGTCCACAAGGTTTAGGAGTGTGTTTATGGGAATTTTTGACCATTCTTCCAGAAGCGCATTTGTGAGGTCGCACACTGATGTTGGACGAGAAGGCCTGGCTCTCAGTCTCCGCTCTAATTCCTCCCAAAGGTGTTCTATCGGGTTGAGGTCAGGACTCTGTGCAGGCCAGTCAAGTTCATCCACACCAGACTCTGTCATCCATGTCTTTATGGACCTTGCTTTGTGCACTGGTGCACAGTCATGTTGGAAGAGGAAGGAGCCAGCTCCAAACTGTTCCCACAAAGTTGGGAGCATGGAATTGTCCAAAATGTCTTGGTATGCTGAAGCATTCAGAGTTCCTTTCACTGGAACTAAGGGGCCAAGCCCAGCTCCTGAAAAACAACCCCACACCATAATCCCCCCTCCACCAAACTTTACACTTGGCACAATGCAGTCAGACAAGTACCGTTCTCCTGGCAACCGCCAAACCCAGACCCGTCCATCAGATTGCCAGATGGAGAAGCGCGATTCGTCACTCCAGAGAACGCGTCTCCACTGCTCTAGAGTCCAGTGGCGGCGTGCTTTACACCACCGCATCCGACGCTTTGCATTGCACTTGGTGATGTATGGCTTGGATGCAGCTGCTCGACCATGGAAACCCATTCCATGAAGCTCTCTGCGCACTGTTCTTGAGCTAATCTGAAGGCCACATGAAGTTTGGAGGTCTGTAGTGATTGACTCTGCAGAAAGTTGGCGACCTCTTCGCACTATGCGCGTCAGCATCCGCTGACCCCGCTCCGTCAGTTTACGTGGCCTACCACTTCGTGGCTGAGTTGCTGTCGTTCCCAAACACTTCTTCCCAAACATTTTCTTATAATACAGCTGACAGTTGACTGTGGAATATTTAGGAGCGAGGAAATTTCACGACTGGATTTGTTGCACAGGTGGCATCCTATCACAGTTCCACGCTGGAATTCACTGAGCTCCTGAGAGCGACCCATTCTTTCACAAATGTTTGTAAAAACAGTCTGCATGCCTAGGTGCTTGAATTTATACACCTGTGGCCATGGAAGTGATTGGAACACCTGATTCCGATAATTTGGATGGGTGAGCAAATACTTTTGGCAATATAGTGTATTTTCTCATTTGAGGATTTTCCTGTCAGACTGCAGATCGATTTGTGGGTCCTAGAGTTGTATTTTTAAAGTACAGTGGGAGGCAGAACCTTCAGTTATCAGGTTATTCTCTGTGGAACCAGCTGCACCACATGTCCAAGAAGAAAACATCCGGTCTTACTTTAAAGATGATGCTTGATACTTCCTTTGGACAAAAAAAATAAAAAAAAAACTACAAAAACAAAGTGATTCTTTGTTGCAATTTGGTGGTATTAATATTTTTCATTGGCTGCAATTCATAATGTAGTTTACTTGACTATGATTGTATTATAATGCAATTGCATAATAATGGCCACAAAAGTGATTAGATCTTTAAAGTTCCTGAAGTTGACTGGCCAAAGGAAGCAAAGAGTAAAACCAGTGACTTTCTGATTTGTTGATGGCCACTCTTCCTCCTCTGTGCACCCACTGTAATGTCTAACCTTCTGTCCATTCTTTTGTCAGGTGCAGGGTCAGGAGTTTTTTTTCCCCCATCTGTTACGCCTTATCATATGAAGGCTGTCAATGGAGGACGTGGTCAGAGAGACCAACAGTCACAATGAAAAGCTTCGATTTCTCTAGAGGACAATATCTCTGCCAGCCTCTGCAGGTAATAAGGACTCATCTGTGTATGCGAGTACTTAATAGTGGGAGTTCAGACGGGTGATTAGAAGACATAATGGGATGTCTAGGGGATACACAGTTTCCTGAGGCGCGGGTGGTTTTGTGCGCACCTTCAGCACACACTGTTAAACGTGTCCACTCATCTCTGGTGTCATCGGGAGCCTTGGGCTCGCCCCATGACGTTTATAGTTTGACAGGCCACACTGCTCGTCTCGCCTTTCTTCACTCCATCTGCTGCACTTTTTCCTCTCCCCTCTGGCTCTGTCTTATTTCAAAGAAAGAGCCATTTTTTTCCCAAACAAACATTTGAAAGTTATCTAATGGAACATCTGTAGAAACCTACTTACACATGCAGCCATCTGCGCCAAATTTAAAAAGAAATTGCATGAGACACTGCCTGGTCCGTGTGCAGCCTGTGTGGTTCAGGTACTGCATGAATCATGGACAAACACATTCTTTGTGGCTTCGCCTGAAGTCAAACATTAACGTTTATCTTCAGGCTCAGCTCACATTAGCTGAATGCATTTAACTTTGAGTCCTGGAATTTGTGCTAATTCAAACCTGCTTGAACGCACACCAGACTTGAGACTGTTATTTATGTAGACCACATCTTAAAATGTACCTGGCTGCAGATCTGAGGAGTCCTTTTTAGCTGAGCTTTTATCTCAGCTGTTGTTTCCTCCATTCTGATTATCAGTGACCTTTAATAACGTATTAGTGATGTCAAATGGTGTTTTAGATGACATGAGGTGATAAAACTAAGAAAATATTTTACCATTAAATGGCATAATCACTGTAAAATGTCAGTTTTCATAGCTTGTTTTTCATTTAATTTTCCAGGTATATTTATTTGACTTTGGATAAAAATAAACTCCACCCATCATAACAGGAAAAAAAAGCAGTACAATAGTTTTAAAATAAGTGAAGCTAATGAAACCTTCAGTACATACAAAAATGTACATGATATAATTATTCAGTTTTTAGTACTTAGAATTATAAAATATTACAGTACTCAGATTCAGAGAAACATTGCTAAATTGGTGATTAACCCAAGATCATAGTTAGATTAAACATAAGCTACATTATTTAGACAAAAGTTTACCCATTAATACAAGCTGTCGACATAAAAAAATAAGTGAAGATAGTGGATAAAGAAATAAAAAAAAAAAACCTAAAAATGAGTAAAACAGGATGATGATTTTTATACATTTCTAGTTTGTATTTCCTTCATCAACCTTGTAAAAAGGCTGTCAAATTCTGGTCAAAAGAGCTTGTAACTAATTAAAGAAGAAAATGTCCTCCTCACAAAGAAAGGGCCGCTTGTACAAACAGTTTTCATCACTCCATGTGAAGTTTTGATTAATGACGCCACACTGAAAAGACATGGGAGGCATGGGCTGTGTATCATCTTTCCAGTGGCCCCTCCAGTTCACTATGCCGTCCCTCCAGATCCAGAACCCAAACACAGAACTCTGTCTCATGCCGATCCAGACTGATGTTGCAGGATTAATGATTTTTAGCCACCTCATAACAGCTTCTTGATCAGCCTCATCCCTAATTTCAAGGAGACTTGAGTGATTGTCTTCACAGTACTGCAGAGCCTCTTCCCAGGTCCGAGTAGTGTTAATGAATACGATTCGTGCTGTGCCTGGAAACCAAATACATGAGGTTACTTCACATTTGTGTCTATACGGGTTCTCTAACTTGCTTATGGATTACCTGTGGAGCAAATTGTTTTATATTCAAAATCGGTTCCAGCACTTCTGAGTTTGTAGTTGCTAAAGATTGTAAGGTTATCAGATGGGGTTTCATCCCAGTCTCGAAATGTCGAACAGCTTTTGTCCCTCCATTCCCATTGGTCCAGCTTACGATCAGTCCAAAACGCTTTATTTTGAGTTATGTTCTTCTGAAGATTAGCTGTACTGTTTACTAAGTCCTGAAAATGTTTTTTGCAGTAAAGTTTTGCCTGGCACCAATTTTTTTCCTTTTTGATAAACTCATACTTTCCACCTAAAAAAACGACAACAAAAAACTGAAGAAAATGTGAACAAAGTATCATGGATCTGCAACACCACACCATATGCCATTAATAAGTTGTAGAGAGTTTTTTTGTGATTACGGCAGTAAAAAAAAGGCAAAGCATAGGCATTCTTACTTACCATTTTGGCACATGAAATGTTTTTTCTGCGAACATTCGAAGGCCGAAACGGTGCCATTTTCATAAGCAAAGCATATTTGCTCTCCTTCACTCAAGTTTTTTAGTAAATGAGGGACATCGTCAAGATTGATCCGTTTGTCAGTTCGTGTGAGGCCAACCCAGACACTTACACTTCCCTCTTTATCCAAAAGCATTTCCAGAAATCTGACGTCCTCCTCATCATAGATGGTGAATAGTGATTTCTTTTCACACAGACTTAAATCAAAAGAACCCTGTGTGTCAATATATTTAAAGGAGCGTAGGCGATTTGTCGCATATGTAAATTGCAGAAGTCCTGTTAAAAAAGATAAAAAAAAAACATTAAAACAAAAACATGGGCAGGGTTAGACAGAAATAAAGAATGCTTACCTGAACATAGAACAAGCAACACAAGTCTCATCTTGACAGGATAACTTATTTTGTTATAATCTGTAGAATAAAGGAAATTAAATATGAAAAAAAAAAAATTAAAATCGTTCAGTAGGCAGAGGTCACCAAAATGTTCCGGTTTAACTGTTTTATTTTCTAAAGTAGAACAGATATTGAGTCTGAATCCATGATTGTTTAACATAAATAGTAGTTTTAACTTGATCCATTTTATTGTATAATTATAGAAAAATTTAAATGATGGTCTCTTACCTGCTGAGGACAGGATCAAAGTGAGAGCTGATTAAACATGAACAACTCACAGCGTTTATATGGTCTTTGAGGATGATGTCATTTACCATAAAGCAGAAGGTTTGTTTGTGCATGTGTACATAGGGAAAAACAGTGACGACATGTGGTTAATAGTTAACTGAAGCTGTGATGCTGGTTAAAAGCCAAAAAACATTTGAATAAAGATTTTTCTTGCAGCACATTTTATCAAATAAAAATATTCATCAATAATAGAAGGTAAAAATAATACAATATGTACTACATTATTTTTATTCAGAGATTCTATAAATCATGATAAGATCTGAGCTCTGGATTTTCATCTCTTAACCCTTGTGTGGTGTTCGAGTCTAAGTGACCCGTTTTCATTTTTTATTAAAGACATTTAGCCCTTTGTTTTTGTATATGGTGATGTTCATTTACAGCTACAACCAAATAAATGTTAATGATTATCCATCAGAAATCCAGGCTCCAGTGGTGTGGATAAACCAAATAAAGACATTCTGTGTCATACATTTCCTCCTTTACCAGTAATCCACATTTTATTTGTGAAAGGTATTTCCATAAACAAATGTTCAGAATATTTAAGTTTTAATTTGCAGAAGGAAATATGGTAGATGTGTTTTAAAACAGTCTAACCTAACATATCATTTTATTGCCTTTATTTTATTAGGTTTTTGATATTTAGTTTTGCCCTAAGATGCAAAAGTCTTTTACTAAAAAAACAAAAATAAAACGGCATATGCCTTGTTG
Source organism: Menidia beryllina (assembly GCA_013363375.1). NCBI lineage: Eukaryota > Metazoa > Chordata > Actinopteri > Atheriniformes > Atherinopsidae > Menidia > Menidia beryllina. The sequence continues at coordinate 2,502,754 of JABUIW010000245.1, read as the reverse complement.
CATAAATGTCCCGGAATGTTTCGGTACAACAGAAAGCTGATGAGTTGAGATGAAAAAGTAAAACGAGCTGCTCTACAGACCAGCTCAGTTCTGCTCTGGCGTGAACAGAAGGGTTAAACTTGCATGGGTGTAAAAATGTTACTTCAAAACCTAACTGTCTTTTTTAATTTAGAGACAAAGCAACTTTTAATGCAACAACTATGCACACTTCAAATCATTAATAAAATATTGCCTAACTACTTTATAGTTGAGTTTTTTTTACCCCAAAAAGAAAGTCTAAATGTCTAGCTGATGTCAAATGGTTTATTATTCTATTATTATTATAGGACGTGGAGCTGAACCACCTTCCTTTCAATGAAAAGCCAATATAACAGGAGGTATGAAAACAATCCTATATCATCGATTTGGTAAATATAGTATGTTGAGTAAAATGTGATCTCCATATGTATTTGAGAACTATTTTCACATTTCTACTTCTGTCAAATCTAAAACTTTTATGTGCTCAGACTTTGGATTAACCAGCTGTGACCTATTTTTGTCTCATTATTTTAAAGTCTTGACGTGTTTTCTGCTGTTTTAAATTAATGTAAATATAAATCAAAATAGGAGCAAAAAATTCATGCAAAAGTTGCATACATTTCAAAACAGAAAACAAAGTTCAATACCATAAGCATAGAAACTAACAAGTTATCTTGAGTATCAAAAAAAAAGGCAAATTCTGAACCATTGCAACAAAGTGTGCTCAGTAGTTCCCATTCATCTGTATCTTCTCTCATTTGACTTTCAAACCATATGTGGATTCTTGCAAATTAGTCGGTTCATCTAGAGGTTATTGTGCATATCAGATCTTCTTTTCTTCTGTATTTTGCTCAAAAGGCGATTCTGTTGAGAGGGAATTTTCAAATTTAGAACAGAATATTTCAAAGGTTCTATGGAATAAAAATCGTCTAAATTCACTACTCCTGTTTTATTTAATTACAGAACACGATTACTGTAAAGAAATACAGATTTGACGGTCTTACATGTCCATCCTCTCTAAAATAACATTTAAAAGCAGTCAAAAGTTGTCCCCGCAGTAGTATATATTTTACCACAGTTTAAGCTACCTGTCAACAAATGTTTTTTTTTGTTTTTTTTTAGAAAAAGACTTGCTTAGGCCATATTTTTTACCATAACTCTCCTACTTTAGTTTTAAAAATGAATTGCAGCATAATTGGATTTCGAAGACTAAATCACTCATAAACACTGAATTATTCATGTATTCTTTTTTTTCATGGCAATTAAAGAGGTTGCACATAATTCAATCGCAGACCCATGCTTGTGAACTAGTAACAAAAAAGGTGATCCTTTGATTCAACCATAAACCAGTTGAAGCTTCTCTATTTGTAATATTAAAATAGCCATCTACAGTCTTCTTGTGGCAGCTTAAACAAACAGCATCATGCCTTAGGTGCGTTTTGTATGGCTACACATGTTAAACTCATTTCATGCTCTGAAAGATAAGAAATGGTCAGGGTTAAAGTATAGCATATGGTGACATTTCTTCAGGCAGAAAGATATTAAATGTGTACAAACAATGCAGGCTCAAGAGTGAATGAGGAATAATTCCAATAGTCCACAGTTCACGCCTGAACCAATATTACCTTAAATTGTTTGCTTTTCAAGTTTAATGTCACTTGTGGTTGGTGGGATGATATTAATAGAGTCATGTGTACACCCATAGTTAAGTTTCAAACAAAAAGGGCAGAAATGATTAAATGGCAACACTACTACAGACCATCAAGACTTTTCTTTTTAAGTTTTAAGATTTTATTTTTATCACATGGAATTCTAGAATAATCCATTCATATTATAGGTTTTTACCAAAAAAACAAAAACACTGAGGAATGCAGATACTTCCACAGAGCCACTGTAGTTATACGTAAGTCTAACTCTGCACAGAAAGTGGATCTTTAGATGTTTCCGGAAGGACAGATGTGTGAGAGTATGTTTCTTGTGTGACTTAGTGCTCAATCTCTAACAGGTAGCAGTCCTCCAATCATCAGTTTCATACCAGTAGACTTGCAAACAAACTACAATATTCTGCCTGGTGTTTCTCACATGCCATTCCGTTATGTCATCTTTATAATGCCCCTCTTCCAGAATATAGTGTTCTTATAGTAACTTTTGTGAACAGAAATGTTTTTTTCCTGTCATCTTTTTTCAGTACTTCTCTTTTCTGGCTCTTGTTGACATTCTTATCAAGGTTTTTCAGTTTACTTCTTTTCTATGTTGTTACCCCTGTGCTCATCTTTTGTCCCTGCTCATGCTCTGCGTTCCCCCTCAAGTTTCTCCTAATATCCCCCCAGCTTCTGACTTTCCGTCAGATCGTTACATTTGATTATTTCTGTCCTGTAGATTTTTTGCGTTGAAAACAGGTTTCTCTACTTCATTAAAAAAAAAGCAACATCACAATCTCTAAATCAGAGTAAATGCTAAAAAATAGAGAAGATGTTCTGTATCTTAAAACAATAATAATTAAATTACAGTTATGGAGGACATGGTCTTTACACAGAATTCTCCAAACAATCTCCATAAGATTATTACACATATGGGATTACAATAAAGTTTGGGACATTGAAATAGTCTGCGACAGAAAAAAAAAGTAATTTTCTCCTCTTTGTTAGCCCATTTCTGTGATCCAACAACAAAAGTGGTAATCTGGTTTTGTTACTGCATGTAAAGCTTGACTGACTTTCACCATTGAATGACAAAGTCTTGTTTTCTGCCTCTTTATTTGATCATTTTCTTTGGACCTTTACTCATTCCTGCCTCCCCGTCTCTGTTTTTCAAACCTTTCCTTGACATAGACCCATGCTGAGTGGGTTGGTCTGGCGAAATGAAATGAGATTTGATTTTTAACTTTAATTGATTTCCCTCTGCTGAGATGGTTACAGTGAATGGCCGGGCTGAATAACTTCTGCATCGAACAGAAATTCTCTCTGCTGTGAAATCGATGGTGGAGGACTTATTCCAGTTAGTGCTTGCATCAGCACTAAATGGACAATTCTTTCCTTCGTGTTATTTGGTCTCACTTGTTGTCTGGTAACACGTCTGTCTGCTATGGGTGTTTCCTACACTCGACTATCGTCTATGTGCCTTCCCAGATCATTTAACCTCCTTTCCTGCTGTGTTCTGATCCTAAGCTCTTTTTCCAGGTAAAGTATGAAAAGATCAGTTCTCCCTCTGTTGCTGGTACTATGTGTGTTAAGGGCAGGATTATCCTGCCACAGAAAAAGCAATATTCTTACCTACAGGGCTCCGGGGTCTGAATCCACATAGAGTACTTAGATAATACTCCCTCAAAATGACTATTTTTCCATCTTTGTCATTGTAACTCTTGACAAGTTACAATTCTGACTTTACTATTCATTTTATCTCCATCTATCTAATCTCTTTTCCATCTGCCTGTGTGTTTTCCTCAAACTCTCCATTACTTTGAGTTTTTCCATGCGCTAAGGGATCCAGGGAAAGTAGTGTTTTGTTATTCCAGGTGCTGAACAGCAGTGAATAAGCCTTTCTTTTCAGCTCAGCTGACCGGCCCACATCTGTATTGGATCCAGATAATGTTGTTTGACGGTTTTATACTCTTAATTCTTACACCTATGGCAGAGTTTAAATGGGCCTGAGCATTTGTGACTCCTATTAACACTCCTAGGCCAAGAACCAGTGTTTTTTTAAACTGAATAAATCTGTCCCTACAATGTTCAAACTCAAAGATTAGACTATTTATTTTACTCATAGTTGTTAATTATCTTTTACCCCATATTAAGTTACCTTTCTCAGTGTTTCCTTTTACCTAATGCTCTGTAGAATTTGTGTGAACCAGAACCAGAACCAGGGGGTCAGTATGCATCCTGATGCATGTGCTGGAGTCGTAAAAAGACTGATTTTTATAGGAAAGTTCACTGTGTCAACAAGAAAATGAAACTGAAAGAAGTTGCCGGCTGTGGAACATAAAAATGAAAGGCACACAACGCCAAATAATAACTCAGCAGTAATGAACATTTGTGCACAAGTCAGGAGGGAAAATTAATGTCTCCACTGAGCATTGATCATGCTCCCCATTAGCTTAACTTGTTAATATTTCATGGAATGTGGGTGTTTATCTAGCAACCAGATATTACAAATTTAAGAAGTTAATCTGCCTGCCAGTTGTGCTTCTCGTGAAATGAGACAGCTTCAAAGGAAAGCTGATGGCGGGGAAATATTCAGTTTGCTCTTCCTTGATAGTGTGTTCTGATTTTATATTTGACTTGACATCCAGCTACTTTATTACAGTAAACTATCAAACTCATTAAATTTATTCCTACTTTCATGACCACAAAATTGGTCTTCTGATTTTGCGTCAACGTATTTGTTTGTCTTAACCTGCTCTTCTATTCAAATTAAACCTTAGATAATCAGGCCTATCATGGATAACTTAGGCTAAAAAAAAATGTTTAGTTTTGTTTTCCTTTATTTTTTTCTTGATGCCATTTTTGGCTTTCCCTCTTAATTTGGGATGGCCAAGACCCCTTTTATTTATCATTTCAGAGGCACCGCTCCACCTGAGCTGGGCTGGTAAATGGTTAGTGCTTAGCTCGTTCTGCTGACTAATGGAGAGAGTCAAAAGTGCTGAGCTTCTTTGGGAGATCAGGGACGACCGGAGTGTATCCTAAAACTGCAATCAGATTGCTTCTTTTTCAAACAACAGGATCATTTTGTATGTGCTGTGTATTCGCCTAGATCCAGGACCTTGATCTTTTATTTTCTTTATCACAAGACTGTCATTATTGATTTAAATTTGGGGAAATGGATCTGATTAAAGGATGGAGGCTCCTCTCTGGATTTCAGCTCATTGCGCTCCCTCAGTGCTCCTCATTCTGCTGAGTCATTCACTGTTGTGCCACAGTCGATGCAGCTTAGAGAACATCCAGCAGCGAACAGTGAGGCTGAATTCCTCATTGGGGACCATGGGCACCAACCAATTTCCATTTTCTTTGAAAGATTAAAACCCAAATCTGATCTTGTCCCTCTCTATCAAATTAGCAATTAAAATTGCAAACAGTAATGTGGCTGGTTTCACTGTTCTCTGTGCCGCCCTGGGGCAAAATGGTCTTTCCTTTTCAAAGATTTTTAAATGTCACAGTCAAAGAAGTTGAAAAAGACCATTACCAGTGACATTTTGTATTGCATGTGTGCGGTTTTAGAGAATACAAACCAGCCGGTATTAACAGTAAATAGCACTTTCCCCAATGCAAACACTTGGCCTCAGGTTGTTTGAGATTAGTGCTTGTTCATCACTTGTTTAATAAACCACTTTAGTGCGGCGTTCTAGTTTGACCCTGGTTTCACCTCCTGTGGTTGCCTTTCCATTTCATTGAGGCAGCAAAGATGTCCCTTCTGTCAGTGTAGCCTTTAAGAAAACAGCTGAAAATAAAGTCTCCAGTTTATGTAGACAATCATTCTGGTTTGTTGCAATGGGTATCGGTTGCTAATCCAACAAAATCTGCTCACAGACTCTTTACATAGCTCCATCCCAATCAAATAACGTCTTCCCTGTAGGTCATTCATACCTTGTTGCCCCTGTCATAAACCCGAGTTTGATTTAAGGAAGCGATATGATCCCAGAGGTGCTAGTAGGAATTGCAAGAGTCCTTAACAAGATGCAACAGAGGACCGATTAAAAAAACTCCACCAGGCTCAGTTTTTATGGCTCCATCCCAGCCTGACTCATTACCACCACTATACTCACTCCTCTGTTTTATATGCTGCCTTCAACCAGCTGGAGCCCACTGGGTATCATACTACATCCACTGTCAGTGGGAGCAGTGCAAGAGTTGCCTTAACATCATTTTAGATTTTTAACTTGGACTAAACAAACTGTTCTGTCTGAATAATTCTGTGGACTGCAGCAGAGGCAGAGGGATGAGCCCATTTCCCCACATTACCTAACCGTGGATAAAACTGATCCTGCTGGGATTCCACGCATTCCCATTCCAGATTGGAAATGCAATCCCTTAAGCATGTTCTGGTTCTGTCTCAAGATCTCTGAGTAAAACCTGACCAGAATACCATCAGAGAGAGGTATTCAGAAGCCATATTTAATACTGTCTAACCTTATGTGACCTCTGAGTTACATAAACTCTTTACTCAAACGTCTCATTGTTGAGGGTTGATCGTTTTTTATCTTACCACTTCACCAGGTTGGTCAGAAAAAATGTTACCACCAGTCTGCACGCAGACTTCAATTTACTTTGAGTAATTTCTAAGATTCTCAGAATACTTATAAACAATTCAAACTGAGTTTAGAGCCTTGCTTTTCTTTGTAATGGCATGTGCAGGATTTTGAGTCTTTATAGCTAAACAAAAACAGAAGCTTAGTAATAGGTCACCACTGATGTTTCAATAGGTTTTACTTAAAATTTAAAGCTGATATGAACAATTATATGTTAAACTTTGTCATTTACACCAAATCTCATCACTACTTACACAATGGAATGAATATGGCCAAAAAGGAAGGTTCATCCTGTTAGCAGCTATATTTAAGCTCATTTTTGCATTTATGTTGCTTTCAATCTAATATTTTATGAAAAGAAAACTTTGCTCACTCTTTCTCAAATATAGTCCCACCTGTTTTAGAAATAGATGGAAGATTTCATTTCTGTGCATGTTGGGAGGTGATTGTAAAATAAATACACTCCACATTTTTGTCATATTTGACATAAGAAGTTCATATGGAAGTTGACTGCCTGACCAAATGACAAGAGGAGCCGTTATGATAAGGTAATGTAGATATGGGTAAAAGAGGATAAATTAAGGCATAGGCTAAGGTTAATCTTATATATTTAGTGACAAAAGGTTTAGAAAGAAATTAAGAAATGTTCAAAATGTTTGAGGCTGTTATTGAACTGAAGTTGCCTCATGTTAAATCAATAGTTAACTTTGCCTTTCGGTATTTTTTAATGTTTTAGCAGAGTAATGATGTACTATATTTCCATATCCTTAATATAAGAAATTTCCACTGTGATGATCGCAGTTCATTTGGATTAAATCCTTCCTCCTAATGGAGATACCTGACTCAGCAGGAACTGTGGAGATGACTGTTTTAGTTAAACACTGGAATGAAGTTGTACTGTGAATTTACTCTGCATACATTTGCCATGAAGTCATCACATAATTATATAACTCCAGCATAAATCACAACAGAGAGTATAAATGGAATTTGAAGCGTTTCAACTGAGCTTATAGATGTTGGCTAGCGCCCCCCTTCTGATTCCAATTCTAATTCCAGGATGTACCCTTGTAAATAACTTTGAGGGTGATACTAAAGTTTTCAGTGTTTCAGAACCCACTATTTATTATCTCAGTTGCTATGCAGAATAAATATATTTAATAAAAACCAGAACAGTCTGCAATATCTAAATTTTAGATACGATTAGCCCGATCAATCTTCTCTGGTTGTGGCCATCTAACACTGATATGATCCTTTACCGTTAATAGTGAGGATTTCAAGTTTGTCCAGTTTTAGTGTAACTGTCTGACTCACAGAAAGATGCATGGACTGTTCTGACAGTTTAGCCGTCTGTGGTGCATATCATCAGCTTTTACCTCATGATTAGCTCCACAGTAAAACAAGCTTAAAAAAAGTTAGATTAAAAAGGGTGGAAGATCACCAATTAAGATTTATGATTGTGGTACATTTGCAATCAATTTGAACTTGTTCCTTTGTTTAAATAATTAGGAGGTTTCCACGCCGACCTTCCAAGTCTGAATTTTCAAAGTCACTGCCAAAGTCTTTTTTGCTTTGCAGATCCAAAGAATCCCTTAATTGCTTGTACAAGTGAAAAGCAGTTGGCATTATGCTCTGAGGTTTTATGAAAACGTTCGCTCTTTTTTAAGTGTCCAAACTGCACAGCATGCGGCTCATCGGACTCCATCACAAGGGTATTTGGTTTTGATGATGATTTTTTTTTGGTAGGCACAGACAGCAGCAGCTGCTTTGAAAATCTCTGACCAGAGGGGCCACTGCTAGCAGCTGAATGGGGGTTTCAGGCCATCGGTCATGATGTGAGACACAACTGACTCTGCAAGTGTGATAACTGTTGTAGAGTCTTCATTCATTAACCCAGAAAATTCATAAGCAGGTTAGTTAGCCATATGCTTCTGGTTTTATTCTCCTGGCTTTGTCTATAAAAGCTAGCTTGGATGAACCTTTGAGGGAAATATTTATGGACTGTCAAATTGTAGATTAGCTGTTGGTAGTGAAACGACAGGTTTGCCTTTTTTGAAAAGGATCACCTGTCTCTGGACAACAATTCTGCATGTAGCAGACCGGAACTCAGCGAGACTCAAAGAGGCTGCTGCTGTTTTAAAGTCAGTGTCCCGAGACAGCCTACGGATCAGCAGGCAAGCGTTTTCTCTCTGAGGAGAGGAGCTCTCCATGGTGCTGCTGATGCTGCACACGCTGTTGCTCCTTGTACAATCACTCAGTGCTCCACAGTCAGTTTAAAGCTGCTGCTCCAGAGCCGTCTTGCAGTTTAGGCTGGAAGTGTTCCCTGGTGTTGACAGCCTCTGCCTTTCCCACTAACACTCACATGCTGGTGCTCTGTGTCTTCAACCCAATCGTGTTTTGCCTAAAACAGCTCTATGACGCTTGCATTTGACCTTTTTTGTTATTGTGGAAATGTTCCCATCTCTTTATTTCACAGAACTCTGGACACTTATAACAACAGGAGGTTCATAAAAAACTGTCATGTTGACATAAGGTAAGCTGTACCCTACGTTAAAATACAATCAGGAACTAACATTATATGTTCATGGAATGTAAGGTTCATGTCCCTAAACTCTGAAATAAATAAAACTGGCTTGGGGTATAAGGGGTATAAGCCAGTAGGTGACTCGTAACCTGTACAGGTAACAATTTGTTTGCCTAACAAATAATTCAGTATCAGTAAAACTTTGAGAGTTAGACACAAACATATTTAACTAAATACAAATGCAGGAGAAGACAATCTACATCCTGGTGCTGACACATTTCTGTATTGATTGAGTTTGGAACCCAAAAAATGACCTCATCTTTCCATGACGCTCCATCCTGATAAGATCATTTATTTAAATAAAAATAAAAATGACTATGGCAGTATATTGAACAACTTTTAGTCTTTCTAACCACCAACTCCACAGGAAGAGCAGGTCATTCTGAATAATGAACCACACTGAGGTTAGGAGTGAATCATCAGATTAATTAAACTCTTTGCATTAATTTTTAACAGAAACAATCAGCTAACGTTTTAAAGTGAGGTTAAAATTGATCTAAATTAACTATCAGATCAGAGTCATTCTCAGAACTAACTCTTTCTGGATAGGGAAGGTGAAAGATGAATGAAAACTATCAAAACTTGTTCAGACTCCCTGATGAAGGGCAAAAGCTTTCAGACTTTCTGCTTTTCATCAGACATGGGCAAATCTTTTTCTGTAACTCCTTCAGGAAGGAGGCTTTTGGTCCTCCATTTTTCTATATCAAGTTTTAGAGACTTATTTTCTTGGGCAAACGGAAGAAACTGGGACTGTATGCTTAGGGAAAGATAACACTATTTACTGCTTTTGCACCCAATAAATACAAACAACAAAAATCCAACAAATGGGCATGTGAGAAACTCTTTCTCAATCTGAATACAAATGAACAATTTTAGAATATTTTTAGTGGAACGGGGACTTGAGATAATTTCACATCTGTGGTGCCTTTTTGTAATGAGAACTACGAGTGAGTTGATTCACTGGTTTAGATAAATTAATTTACTTTCATCAGTCTGATAATTAATGTGCATGAAATTAAGTTTTAATTTTATCCCTCTGTCTAATAAGGTCTTATCAGCCCATAGTGACTATATTTTCAGATGAGAAAAAACCTGGATAAGAGGCTAATAATAATAAGCATATCAGTTGTGAAAGTATGATAAATAAGTCAGAATATAAATTTTTAACAAGAACGAAATGGTTTTAGGCTGTTTATGTCTACATCCTTATCAGGTATACCATCTTCATAACCCAATAAGGAGACCTTGATGCAGATATATTACGAAGAAATCGTCCAAAAAAAGAACCAAAAGGAAATAAATATCAGTCACTGACCTTAACACTGTCTGAAACACTATAATCTGAGCAAAAGCTAAAAGGAAACTACACGACTGGAAGTAAACATGGTATGTAAATGAAAATGTGTGTGTATATGTGTGTGTGCAGACTTGCAATTGTAGTTCCCTGTATCCTGAAATGACAACACATTGTGAAAGTACTTGGAACTAACCCGGAATCTTTAGGTTTAAACATATGATGGGTACACTTCGCAAACTGGACACATACAGTTCCTTTAGACCTCATCTGACACATTAGTACATTACAAATAGAGTTTAGTTGCCTGGATGTGTCTATAGATTGAACAGAAGCATAAAAGGCATCTAACCTACACACTCTAGCAAAGCCCCACACACTCTAAGCAATCATGCTTAAACCACAACAGTGTCTTCCAACACACCAGGAAATGTTTTTCTTCTGTGAGGCAGCCTAAGTGGAGGGGTCCACCGAAGCCAACCCCCAGTAATTAACTGTCACAACGCTTCAAAACTAACAAATGGACTTTGTGTCAAGGAAGGCCCATTAATTTACTGGCCTCCACTCGTCGATCCAGAGCCTATTATCTCCATTACGGCAAGCTTTCATGTCTGGGCATCCTCTCCCTCTAACCCACAATTTCTCTCACGGGCTTTGCAGAGATTCCTAGGAACCTGCAGAGGCCTTGTGGACAATATATCTTTTAAACACATTACACATAACGTATGTAAGCACGCCATACCTCTAACACAGCCACTCTGGTTGAAACCACCCATACTGCATGCTTCTGGACACAAAGGCAGGCCGTCTCATGCCTGCGTTTGTAAATCACAGGGGCATGACTCATTTTAATGTGATAAGCAGCGATGCCTGATACAGAAATAAGCACAGGCAAATACACTTGAGCACACACAAATCATCAAATTCTCACGCATGCATTCCTTAACACTCTTTGCCGAGTCCTCGTTCCATTCCAGTCAAATGTATTTAAGAAAATCATATTCAACTTCCACATTGGCATGACAACCTAAGGGGAGAAATCTTCCATATGTGACACTAATAAGTACGGCTCTGGAGGAATAGTGCGCCTTCCACCATGAGGCATAAATAACTAAATAACATGCAGACTATGGCATTTGTGCGATTTGGGGTACAGCTCACATTTATTGCCCCTCAAAGTTCAGGTATTACCAGGGTTCGGCAGAGAGCTCCCCTTTTTTGGCAGCAAAATGTTTTTTAATTTTTTGTTTAATGCTTGAAGCACTCTCAATAATATGACCCATTTTGAGCTCGTCTGAAGTGATTTCAATTTCAAGAAGGACATACTGTGTCCAAAAAACTGAAAATGAGTCATTTCCCTGTGTTCATGAAATTATACAATCTACTGGGGTGCTAATTAAATATCCGTGACATGCGGTGGTCAAAAACAAAGGAAGCCCATTCAAAAGCTTTTTTTCCATGAAGCATGCTCACAATGACCTGAGAGCTTAGATAAAACATCTAAATGATTTTTTGAAAATACTTAACTGGCTGTGTTATTCTCAAATCCTAACACTTCCCTCATCTGGTGCAGGATTATGGACAGCTGCTAGGCTACTGATCCCTCTTTTGAGTCAAGCTCGTGGCAAATCAGATGTTAAGTCAAAGCATGCACTGCACGTGCATGCTGTGTTATGAATTCTGAATGAACATGGTAATTCTTCCATCACTTATCTGCTCCATAAACTTTGTTTTTAGAAGTTTCCAGAAGATACAATTTCTACTCATGTGAACAATATTTCAGCTGTTTTTTGGTTTTAATTTTGTAATGTTTGTTATTGTTGGTGCACTGATGGCAAATTTAATTATACTGGAAAAAAGGTTGACGAACACTAGTCAAAACAGCTGTTTTCATTTCTTTTACAATAGCTCTGGTTTGGCAGTTTTCACTTCCGTTACTGGTTTTGTGAATGAATTTGCCAGTGATGGAAAACCATCATGATCCCAAGCTAAAGCCTCACGCTCAGTTTCTATAATACTGAACCACCTTTCTTAAATTAGGCTCCTGGCTCCTTGACTCTGACCTGTTTTTCCAGATTAAACCCGTGCTCCTTTTCGTCCTTTCCCAATTACTGGATCTCCAGTAGATTACCCTGTGAACACTTTTGATATGATGGTCTACCACATTAGCATAAAAAAACAAAGAAAAAGTGCCGTTAGGATTATGGATTTCACAGACTAACAGAAATCTGTTCCTAGTGCTAACTTGCTCTAAAGATTAACCAAAAAATGTCTTGAATGCATAAGAGATTTTATGGTGTGCTATGTTGCTATGCTTTTTTTCCAATCCAGTTAGTATACTTTTTCGTTTTTTGTTTTTATTTGAGAGCCCCAAATTCAAATCATAGGGATTTATTTTCTGTCAAATAAATCCTGCTCCTGAGCTGATTGAAAGGCTTAATTTGTGGCCCAGCTTTTTGTTACTTTTCTCCCACATCAAACACATTTGCATGAAACGTGCCAAGTGGCTAGCTTAGCACACCTTAAAGCAGCTGCCTGATTTGGAGCAGCTCATGAACCGGTCAAAGCAATGCAACATTGCTGTGACAATGCAAATAAGGCTTTTTTTTAACACTAAAAAGATCTAATTGAGGACTCATTATCTTTTGATTAAAAATGTACAGACTTATGCTTTACCATTGTAATTGTATCCACTAATTAGACTGAAAAATAACTATTTCATAACTTCTATTTCATAATATTTCAGTTTCCTTTTAGCTGTGGCCAAGTCCAGGCTTAGATGAGAGGCGTGTGTGTGTGTCTGTGTGTAAATATGTTAATGGATGTTCCTTTTTCCGATAATAACAGTTACACAAGTGGTTGTGGGTGGCTGGATGAGGGCATTTCAGGCACCACACTGACTAAGCACAGGCATGGTTGCACAATGCTGTGCATGTTTCAACATTCATTACATGTCTGAGTGTGTCTCTCATGGTCAAAGCGTGTCTGGATCTGAATCACGATGCAGGTCACCCTTACTGCCTGTCTGGGTTCAGATTGCAACATGAACAAAGAAACTGAAGACCTTTAAGACATGTTTGATCTTTATCTTTGTACAAAGCTCAAACAAGAGCTAAATACTACAAGAATAAATTGATTATGAGAGGGAGGTTCTGTATTTCATTCAGTGGAAACGTCTTCATGACGGTTTTGAGCAAGTGAAAAAACTGATTTCATCACCATTTTCAAAGCCTGGAACTTTTGAACAGTTCATGAAACTTAAGGGTTGTAAAGAAGTCACCCCTTCAGACATATAACAGAGATTAATTCATTGTGTTATTTTGCTAAATTCACAACCATTTAATTGTATATATTTAATTACTAAGCTTACAAACCAAGATTTTTTATTTTTTATTTTAGGGCAAGTCATCAATTTAGGGATGGTGTATTTTGTTTTACACATTTTATTTATTTCCAACAGACAGATTTTAAAAGATAATATAATGTAGAAAATAATATAAACCCCTAGATTGGACAGCAGGCATGTTTTTTGTTTATTTTTGTGTTTTTGCTTTAACTGCTATTTGTCATTAAATGTGATCTCTGGTTTTGGCCAGCCCTTTTCGGTTCTGACGGCACCGAGTTCTTGTGTCTGTCAGTTTGGGAGGACTACATTTCTGACTGTCATGCTCGTGTTTTATGTTTGAAGCGGATTGTACTGCATCTGTGAAGCCACATGTGCCTCTGCATAGCTGAGAAGTTTGGAAGTTGGTTGATTTGGTTCTGCGGATGTGACAAGGATATCAGGTAATCCTCTCAGAATCTCAATGCTTCAATCCACTCTCAGCCTTTTTTCACTTAAAAAAAAAGAAAGACTCTTTTAGTGTATCCTACTCTGGGAAGTTATTTCTTTTCCCCTACCTGCTTTTTTTGCTTTGTGTTGTCGCATGTTTCTCTGTTTTTTTTATTCAGAGGACAGAAGGAAGACAAAGGAAGAAGTAAAGGTTAGAAAAAAAGACATGAGAAAAAAAAAGAGACAGAAGGAGCCAGATGGTGGAGAGAAACAATTTAGTGAGGGTAAGGAAGCATAAGAAAAAGATCATGCTAATTATCTGTCACCTTTAGCCCCCCACCGCAACTTCTAGCTTCAATTTATTTCATGTGGAAGAACTGTATGAAACTCTTGGCTTAATGTGCCTGAATGCACACAGTCTTACGTTGATGTGTTTGAGCTTTTAAGAGCGTAGAAGTTCAGCTGACTAAAGGTCAGATGGATTCCTTTTGGATAAGAAATTTAGCTTGATGTTATTCTTTATCTATGCTTGACAGCAGAGGCATTGCCAGCAACTTTACGAGCTAGGGCACATATAGCAGTATTGATCAGTGACAGCGTCTAATCTCATAAAGGATTTTAAGCGAGTTGGCATTGCGAAATCTTTGGAGTGAATATTCTTTGCACTGATCTACATGACGCTACAATGGTCTTACACTCAATACAAGTTGAACTAAGTCTTCTTAGCACTTTATATTGTCTGGCATTTCTTCCTCATCAGTGTTTACATGGCTGAGCACGACAGCAGTGCGTTTATGGAAGTCCAATTTCTGTTGGTTCAAATTCTGCTCCATGAATGTCTGTCCACCAATGAGCTAATATCGAGCTAAATTAAAAGACGAATTGATGAGCATAAATTCATCCCTCCGATTAGACTTTGAATTCTGATTGCTTTTCATGTCTGGCTTTTGACAGGCAGCCCAAAAGAAGAAAGGGAGATAGAATGGGAGGACAGAGAGCCTTATCACTCACTCTTATTGTCTCCTCTCCTTAAATTATTTCCACAATTTCAGAAAACCAATCAACAAACTGAAATGTTGCAAATTCTATTAACTGATGAGGTTTATAATTTTGTACAGTTTGTTGTTTGGATGCTGACGGAGAAGTTCAGTGCAGGAGGAGGGGGTGAAAGACGAGGTGAGAATGCAATCAGTTTGTCCTTACTTTTTTGGCTTTGTTTATAGTTGATTTGGTTATGACTTTATTGTAAAGCAATTCTTTGTGATGGGCAGGAATTTGATATCATCTTTGAGGTGTTCTGATTACATTTTTAGTATTTTGCAATACAAATAATAAATACAACTGAATTTTATTAAACTGTAGAGCTAAGATCTTACTCTCATTTTTAAGAAATAAAAGGTAATACTTTAATATTGAAATGTTTGTTAGTGCAATTAAATTAAACGTTTTTTTTTCTCTGACATACTTTAATTCCACATATTTTTAGCTTTCAGAGAATTCATTTTTATCATTGTCATTTGCAGATATATTGGATTTAGCAAGACCTTTTGTAATGTGTTGCGCCTCATATAAACATGCAATAACATACGGTAACTATTCTGGAAGAATTAAAATGACTGGGTTCATTTTGGTTGTGAGCAGCACATTGTACACATTTTTCTTGATAATACAGAAAACTAATGAGACAAAATGCATGGCCAGTGAATAAAAAAAGCCTAATGTGACTAATCAGAAATTATTTTGAGTTTCAATTCTGAGTTCTAGTTTTGTTGTTCTTAAGCATACTGACTGCTTTTCTTTAAGTCACTGTCTCGTGAGAAATCATTCATTTAAAATGACCCCTTTTCACCCATCTAACCATGCTCGTCTTCACCTTATTTTCCTTTTTCTGTCATGCAATCAGAGGCTTTAGAACCAGAATAGCGACGGATTCATTGACCATAGTGTTCCACATCCCCATTATCCAAATCTTGTCAGTTAACATACACACACTGTATGCCCAGTGATGACGTATATGCTCAAACATATGAAGTCATGCAAAAAGACGGGAACGTACATTTTCACATCTGTGTCCACAGAAATTCCATATATATTCATCACATGCAGTGGAGCAGAGATGCAGTTAGAACCTAACTACATTATATATTTATAGAACATCATGCGGGCTGTAAAATACACTCCCAATACCACTCCCATAGGACATTCAAATGAAGAACAAATATTCACTTTAGAACACATGCAAACCTCTTCTACAATTAAACATGCCAATCAATTTCTACCTTTTCTGTTCAATTTTTTCCCTCCCGTACTCCTCTTCTTTTCTCATTTCCACTCTTATTTCTCTGCCTCCACCCTCTACTGTTATTCTAAAGCAGTATTTTATTTATTCTACAAGGAGGAAGTAGCGTTATGGACCACAAATGTGAACCGAAATAACATGGAGACATGAACTGTTGATTAATTCCATTGTCGTCACATCCTTTTCAGTGACAAACTCTTTTTCTTTGCTGCTTTTGTTGCATCATTCTTTCCCACACCGAACGACTGATCATCACATGATTATTTCACATGTGACAGATTTACAATTAAAGGGAATAGGTGATTTGGCGGTTGGTCATTAGATGGCAGGGAACTGTTTTACCCACAGCCCTTCATATATTCCTAATATCAGTATGCATGTGCCTCTGCATGCACAGAGATAAAAGCATGAAAAAAAGCAACAGGAGTGCCTGACTTTAAAAGTGTTTTACTGGTTCAATCTTCAGAACTTTATCATCAAAACAGCCACCTCTGGCAGCATGTGGGCTAACACTTTCTTCTTGCTGTGGAGAAGTGATGTATTATGTATGGTATATATTACGATTGTTATTTTCATTACTGTATGTATAAGGCAAATCTTCTATGTTTAATTGTTTATTGGGTATTAAATATGAGCATCCTATTGGCTCATAAGTTATTTGTGCATGAGTGAAATTATTGATAGTAGTTGTGTCCTGATTTTAATGAATGTGTTTGATGTACCAACTGGCCACCCAGCTTAGGATCCCAGCTCTTTTCCTGGGAACAAGAGTCAGGTCTGACACTGAGCAAACCTACTTTGAACAAGGGTTCATTTTAAGCTCAATGTTAGTTTGCTTCAGCCTTGTTTGGAGTAATCCTTTTAGGTAATTTGTTGACCGATTTGAGAGGAACCAATGAATCCCTTGAATCAGAAAAAAATGAAGTGGTATTGTTTGTGAACACACAAATTGCTCAACCCATCATGCTCTGCGCATTGAACCGTTGAAGTTTTCACCATTTCTACTGTGTGCTCCCATTGTTTGTTCAAGACTTACAAATGAGTTCAAGAAAAAATTGTTGTTCTATTGAAACCAACATTTACACGTTCTTAATCAAAAGCTGAAAGACCAATTTTCAGTCTTTCCAACATTTGATTGACAGCTATTTGACATTTTAACAAGCCCCGAATGTATTAGTTTATTTAATATCCTTTTTCCTCATAGTTTTTGGCTGAAACAGTCCATTTTAATCTCTCTTATATGTTACAAGCAACCCTTAAAGGTTAAGTTCAGCAGCTTTCCGTGTGGGTTTCAACCCGCTCGGTTTTAACTTTCAATAAAGGAAACCAAATCCACCCCACTGTCGTCCTTTATCCTCTGTTTCTCCCAGGGGCTGCAGGACTTTGTTAGCATTCTGTTGAGGTGCATCAGCTAAATGTCACTTAGCTGGAGTTGGAATAAAGGGCAAGTTTTTTTTCATGCCACAGAACAATTTGGTGTGTCTACAGATTCGATACTACTTTGATGCTTGATTCACTTAACCGACAAACATACGTGCCTATATTAACAAAGCCATTACCAAACAGGTATATAAGAAGGTTAAAGTTGTAAAGAGATGTTTCTTCTTAATTACTAGTCTGGGCTAGTACGTTAGTAATTACTCATGTATTAATGGGTTGTTTCTAAAGTTTAAGCTAATTTATGGCTTTGTGTCCAAACAAATGGTGTGGAGCTAATGGAGAGAAACTCACTTTTCAGCTAATGGAATAACAAACTACGTTCTGACATGTCTCTTATACTTTGTATGTTTGGAAGAGACGTGGAATGTGTTTAACTGGTACTGATAGAGAAAGCGGACCTAACGGTATGCATATGTGTGCATTACTGTGTAGCATTGAGGTTCCTGTTTATGGTGAACTATATGGAAGGGAAATAGCTGCTTTGTTTGGTCACTGGTGAGAAAATGTAGTATAAAAAGAAGAATGTGACTGCTGACAAGTAAATGGAGGATGGTGTGTGTGTGTGTGTGTGTGTGTGTGTGTGTGTGTGTGTGTGTGTG
>JABUIW010000245.1:2424660-2484500 GCA_013363375.1 Menidia beryllina | reverse complement strand
TGTGTGTGTGTGTGTGTGTGTGTGTGTGTGTGTGTGTGTGTGTGTGTTTAGGTGCTGGATCAGTGAGATAAGCACATTTCACCACACACAAAAGCACAAGACTGGTTAAAAATGGCCGCATACAATAGAGGATCCTCAGGATTGTGTTTGGTGTTTGTGACTTGGTGTGAATGAGTCACACTTGCAACTTAGCATTCAAGTAGAAAATAGGAACTCATAAAACATGACTCTGAAAAAAAAAGTCTGAATCATAACTACATCTGTTTCGAGGAAATGGTTCCCTAAAAAAAAAGAAAGAAAATCAATCACTGCTATCTCAAATTGAACTGGAATGCATATAAGCAGTAATAATAAGAATCTGTGGTAACAGTGATTCACTAGATTGAGTTTGGACCCTACATCACCATACCAATCCATGATAACGGCTCCAAGGCATTCCTGCATTGAACATTAAGATCAGGGAAATGGAAATTATGAAAATCCAACTGTGCATTCATCATGTTGTAGAATTTTAGTGTTTTATTGCCCCCAGTTCTGCAGCTTAATTTGGCCCTTTCCTCCCACGATTCTATTGTCTGCATTACACCAACGACCACTGGCAGTTAGCTATTTACAGTACCAGAGAAGCCATAAAGACCACTTATAGGTTTGAAAAGCTCATACTGTGTTATGATAAATGTGCTGCACCATGTGTTGAACAGGTGAAGGAATCTAAAATGGTCGTTAAAATTCAGCATACATCTTCTCAGCCACCTTCCAAAGTGGCAACCAAATAGATGTACTAATTTACAGCACTATACACATGCATACATATTTATGTTTCATTATAAACGTTATATGAAAGAGGTGACAGCAGTATTAAACTTACTCCCATCAAGTTAGGTCATTGATAAAAAATGCGTCTTGTGCAAAGAAAAACGAGCTGCAGATCAACCAGAGGCAGAGAAACCAGGAGCAAACACCAGGCGGTATGAACTGCATTTTTCTTTTACAATGGAAGCAACAAACCCTTTCAGCTGTTGCCGGAATATCATTTAACAAACTTCTCCCTGATGAAGTCTTAAATTGGCACTCGCCGAATTAATTCATCACATTAATTATTTCTCAACCAAATTACAAACAAGTTCATCAGTTCACCATGGCTGCCATGCGTGGTGCCAACAACAAGATCATTTGCATGAGAAATGTTCCTACATCAGGTTTTTTTTGCAGCCACAAGGCAGAGTCGTTTTGCGTGGCATCAGTTGACGGTGCACCCTGTGACACGTTTGATGTCACTTGATACCTGAGTCCAGTTATCAAAGAAAACTCTTGACCCCTCTGTCAAAGCTTGACAGATTAAAATAAATTGGAAATGGGTTTTCCCATCTACCATTGAGTGTTTATTGATCGTTGAATAATTAATAATTGAAATAGGAATAAATTCTGTTGCTGTCCCTCGCTGTCAGAAAGAAAATAAAAGTTATTTTCGTGCCAGCCACCACATACTTATCAAAGTGAGAGCAAAAGTAAAGAAAAGAAAAGAATGTATGACTAGCTGAAAGAAACAAAACATAAGTCATGGATCCATAACAGACCATGAAGTTGAAATAATTTCCCTTTGGGTATTGACCGTATTTTGGGATTTGGTGCGCTTCTACACCAACGTATGATCTTATCAAGTAAGGGACCATATTCTCATCGATTATATAACAAAATACTGGCTCTACTGAGTGCTATTCAGTCATTCCTTTTACAAAACATTAATAAACATTAAGACTCTGTAATGAACAATACAACTCTGGTGCATCCTTGTGCTATCATGTTTTTTTTTATCATGTTATGTAGGTAAGAATACTAAAATAAAATGCAACAGGCTATATTAAAGAATTTCAGTATTATACCTTTATATTCTTTCAAAACCAAACTGATTAATCAGGTGCCAATGGTTTTAGACTGGTCCATATCAAACATCCAGAGGGAAAATATTTTTTATAGACTCCTGAAGATCTTAACTTGTGATGAAAATAAATGGAGCTCCAATATTCCAATACCAATATTCCAATGAAAAGCTAAATTGCAGAGTCTGTAGTCATATATTCATACAATAAGCTATTCAAAGTGGTTGGTTAAGTTAGGGTTTCATTGGAGTGAAGGTCCTTTCTGGATAGAATAAAAGAAAATCGCATTTCTCAAAAATGCTCTGATTAATAATAGAGAAATAATTAGAAGTGCTGGCTGTTAAACACTAGTTAAATTGGTCTTGATCACCACCAACTGAAAAACCAGAGAATTAAATTCACGTTAAACTCAGATGGAAACTTACTACTCTTATTTTAACTCTTAGCTAAAGTGTGGGATCTGTTAGGCTCATCTATAAATCGAGAAAAAAAAATTCAAAAGACATTTGAGTTGCAGCGTGCATGCATCGTCCCCACATCCGAACATATCTGTATTATTTTTTATTATTTGCATATATAAAAATATATCTTTGGTGATAAATCCACTATACAGTAAGGACATTTAACAGCGTATATTTAAAATGTGTGGGCACAATTTCTGTATGCATGGGTTAGGCTTATCTCGATAGGTGTTGTGATCAAATCTTTTTTGTTATATGCCATTTTGATATAGTTTTTTGATAGTGATTGTTTTTGACTACATTGTGTTGTAGTTTTTGGAAGCATTTCAATCGGCTATTTTTGAGCCAAGAATTTGACAGGGCAATGTGCAAACTCGAAGAAGGACTTTGAAAGCTGCCGTCTTTCCCATACTGGAATGCTCACCCTGTGTTACCATAGCAACAGCCCCCCATTAGTCGATAAGAATGAACGAATGAATGGGCAGGCATGCGGACAGAAAAGGAGAAGGAAAGAAGAGAGGAACAGGGAGCACAAAAAAGGGGCGAGATGCAAGATGAAACACTAAAGTGGGGAAAGCAAAGAGGAAGGTACGGTTACCATGTCAGGAATGAGGGCAGGTGATGAGGATGGGCAGATGATGAAAAGAGGAAAACCAGGATGATTAATGGAAGCAGATTGAAGTGAGGGAGGAAAGTGGAGGATGAAGAAAGGAGAAGACGTGGATGACAAACCGTTAAGAAAAAAGGGTAAAACAGAGAGAAAGAGGCAGAAAAGGACCGTGTGACGTGTTGTTGGAAGCACTGTTGTTACTCATTTACATAAGAGAGAACTACAGCAGTGCTGCCGTCCACAGCTAAAGCCAGGTACCTTGTGTAGCTCGCCTACTGTTTTAACCACAGGACTTTCCCTCAGCGTAATTACACGTAATTCACTCTGGATTTGCTCCTTTTATGTTCACAAATGAGAACAGACCTAATCAACTAGAGAGGAAAAAAAACATCTGAAAGTTTTACATGTAGCTATGCAGTTATTTCATATATAAAACAATAAGAAAACCCCAAAAATATTTGAATAAGATGCAACAAATCATTTTCCAGAAACTTTTGTTTTTTACTTTAAAATGCAGAGACTTGGTCCTCTTTGAAGCAATCAGTGTGGTTAAAATAATTTGCTCCAAAGATAACTAGTAGACTTCTCTTGGCCTTTATATGCTGCTCACTTTTGGCTGAAATCACTTCTTAAGAATATTTCAAAAAGTGGATGGCCAGCCTGACGTAGTTGCTGAATTTGTTTCAATCTTACAAAAAGCAGCTAAAAAATATTAAAACATTTTATTACATTACTGTGCTCCTGCTGCTCATCTTAAATCTCATTTGAAAACGTTTTTACACTTTTTTTTTTTTACACATCTGCAGAACCAGCACAAATTGCTTGTGCGTGAGAGCTTCGTTTAGAAAGGAACACACAGTCTTACCGGCAGTTCTTTAAATCTGAATCTGCAAATGAAGACAGAAAGTTTGGTCTTTTCTCTATGACTTGGATTTTCTGTTCCCCTTTCTGCTCTTCTTCATGCCTTAGCTCACATGCCCTTCTGTCTCCTCCTGTTCATGTGTACAAATTGCACTCTGTCATTAATGCACCCTGCCCGGAAGGCTCTGGAATAATCAGACGACTGGCACGCGAAAAGGACAGGACAGAAGGCATGGGACTGAAAGGATAAGTAACAAGTAAAATGGAGCCCAGACAGTGAATGTAGGTGAGAAGGTGGAGATAAAGGTGCCAAAGGCTGGAAGTGTTTACAGGAGATAAGTGGAGAAAAAAGGAGAGCGGCAAGAGATAGAATGAGAGAAGAGGGAGAAGATAATTGAAGTGGGGAGAAGACAGGATATAAAGGCTGATGGAAAACAAGAGTGAAAGCTGAGAAGAGTTTGGTGGAACAGAGACAATATGACACCAGAGTCATTTGTGACAGCTGAGGAGCACAAATGGGCATTCAGATCACTCTGCTGCACTCCGTGCCAATTTACATGCCTTTATGTCACCCATCGTCTGCACAGAGGGGATTCTTTCTCTCCCACTGGAGAAGTGAGGTGGGATGTGACGGTGAGAAGGAAGCCAGGTTTTTTTTTTAATAAGAGGGAAGTGGGAGCCAGGAGCCTGGTTGAACACTTCTGGGTTGTTCAGCTCAATGTTTGTGATAGAACAACACCGCCGCCTGAATGACGTCTTCCACAAAATAAACTGGAATAACTAGGATCGGGTCACGGAGAAGGGTTTTGAAGGTTGTTTTTTAGTTGTTTTTTTTTACAATAAACCGAGCACTAATCAACAATACCCTGAAAAGAAAGCAATCATGACATTAATCAGAAAGGTTAGAATTTAGGATAAAGCTGAGTTAAGCTCTCATTTGAAATTCCAGTGCACTGGTTGCCCAAATATCAAAATAGTCTGATTCCATCAAATATAAAACTAAATCTGAAGAAATGTTTTAGACCAGAAACATCAGCAAAGTCATGCAATTATCAAAGTTCTTTCCACTGTCGTCCTTCACGATTAATCTTTTCCACATCTTCTAAATGTGAATTAAAACGTCAATGAAAACCTGTTGCTAGTTTGTCATGGAAAAACAAAACAAAATTGGTTGAGTTTCCAAAAGTAAGAAGAATTTGAAAAAAATAACCTGACAGAAAACTTCAAAGTGAAGATGACTTATCAACACACAACAAACACACACTAGGCTCGTTTCTTCAGGGGTGTACACCACACTTACCCCCGAATGTTACAGAGTTAAAATATAGTCTTTACAAATGACATTCTAAAGGCAAAAGGAGTATATTTTCTATTCAAGGGTATTTTCTTATGCAATTGTAAACATCTGTGTGTAACATTGTGATTTAACACTTTGTCCCTTGAAGTGTGGCATGTGGCAGAGAAACGGTGGTATGGGTTTGATAATTATGTGAAACGCTCTCTATTCTCTCCGTCAGCCCACTTTACATTTGCTTCCTTTCACTGTCTCAATCTCATAACATGACTATCTCTGTATGATTGCTGTCTGTGTCTCCTTTGCCGTTACCCTCTGGCTCCATCTCATTTTGACAAACTAGGGCATGAAAATAAGCCTCTACAGTGCCAGGAGAATGCTAAATACAGGGCCTCTTTTCTTTTGGCTGTGACTCTTTAATCAACTTCCCCTTATCTCTGCCTTGCATCCCTTGTTTCTCTCTCTTCAGCATGTAACGGAGGAGAAATCTGCATCCCGCCAACATCTTTTCCTCCTAGCACCCCTCCTCCGCCATGCTTTCTCTCTTGTTCTGTGTTGTGTTACTCACTCTCTTTCTCTGACATTCCTCCCGCTACCTTGACTATTTTCTGCTTACCTTCAACATTTCCTGTCTCATTTTCTCGATTCTTTCCTTTTTCTCATTCGCTTTACTTCTTGCTCATCTCCCTCTTCTTGTCACATCTATCTTCTGCAGTGACCAGTTTTACACCTGTGTGTTCTTCTTTGGATCCTGTTTTAATCCTGTTCTCATCTGGTTTCCCTCGTTAAATGACTGAAGCGACCTCAACAGCTTCCAGCAGCTTGACTCTAATGGACATTCACACTCTGAGACAGAAACATGCACTTTAATGGAGGTCAATTTGAAAAGAGTCCAAATTGCAAGAAAATATAGCTAAATTCCTAATAAATGTATATCTGAATCCTGAGCCGTCGGCTCCATTGATCACTGCCACCATCAAACTGCAGTTCAGTAATAATTCATTCTGAAAATAACTGAATAAAGAAACAAGAGTTGGGGTGAAACAGCGTGTGGAAGTTTCTTTTGTCAGACTACTAAAGGCATCTGTCACTGGAATCAGAAAAAGATTTAATTATTTAAGCATCATCTGGCAAAAATAACAGTTCAAGTGGCAATCCCTTAAACTTGAAGCGAATATACGCTGTGAATTCAGTCCTATCTACACGTCTGGTGCTCTTGAATAGGGCAAATTAGAAGCGGCTGCATTTTATCTCACACAATTCTCAGCATCACCCGAACGGAGACGCTTCATTCAAAAAGTAGTTTGTGATATCTCACGCAAAGATGCTGTTACAGAGAAACTGCACTGACTGAAGCCTTCTACTTTGCTTATGGGAGCATAGTTTCTGCACCAGACTGGTTGCTCTTAACTGACTGAAAGTGGGGCGAGATAAGGTCACATCCCACCCATGTTCAATAATTAACTTTCTGATTAATGTTTTCAGAAAAAATGGAAGCCAGTTGTCTTTCTTGTGTCCAGTTTACATAGTGACCAACTTGTGAGTCTAAAATATAAGAATCATTTACTCAGAAACTTTGGCTACATGTTGGCCTTTGCATTTTTTACTTCTTACGACTCCTAACAAACTTTTGCGGTGAGGACTAAAAGCAGCACTTTCTCAAACTGATCAAGCAGACATTTACTTAGAAAATACAGTAATCCAGTTTGTCTACTGGCACTCAACCCAAATATTTTCTTGTGAATTTGGGTCACTATTTGTTGTAATTACCCAATTTCAGGTAATTGAAACTACCCTAATTGGTCCAATTTATTTCCTTTATCATAACAGGACATAAACATGTTTTTAGTAGGCCTTCAGTAGCAACAAAATGTTTCTTTTCATCCGGTGTTTATCTGTCCATCATTATTTCTGACAGATGAGGTCTTATTAAAGGCTCAGCTAATGATGCCATTTCTAGTGAGTTCTTTGTTAACATTAGAGAGGATAATTAAAGCTTTCAACTCCAGTGAAGGGCCGTAGGACTTGCTGTCAGACTAGCTGGAACTAATTTCTCCTGATTTTCTTGTAGTCCAAGCACAATGTCAGGATACAAACTTAATAATGATGGCAGCACATCACCTTCCACTCAAACTGAGTCTTACCTAATATACAGCAATGACTTATGTTCACAATTTAAGGATCAAAATGGGCATAGAATTGTTTGTGTAGTGTTCATTTGCATTTTCTAAAGAAAACAATGATAATTAAATACATAGGCAGGGGAGTTTCTTTGTTATTTTTTAATTTCACTGGAGAAATAATGGATCTGTAGATGCATTTTCCAAAATGTCAACTTTTTTGGAAACATTATCTGTGCATTTTATTTCTAGGAAATTGAAATGGTAGCGGGTTTTCTTGTAAATTGTCTTTACATACTAATCCATTTAAAGGTACAGTTCAGCCGATGTTGGTTGATATTTAGGATAACATGCGGCCATTTGTGAATCAATAAGAAGAAGGTCAAGGTTTAAGTATGATAATCGTTTGTCTATACGGACTACAATATCTCCTTCATGTCCAGCTCACGATGCCTTCGTTAATCGCCCACCGAAAGGGTTCAAACTCCTGTCAAACACTAGTCCTCCCACTCACACTGCAACCCTTCACCGCTGCAGTGCCCTCTGTCTCTCTTCAGCTCCGCTCTGACATTCTGCCTTCACTATCAAAGACAACTGCGTGTCAGGTTAAACCCTCTTTTTCTATTACATCTGGCTTCTCTTCTCCCATCGTTCCGTGCTCCGCTGGTCTTTGCTGTGTTATCATTATCATAATGTCGAGGTTAAACCATGTATCAGGCTGAGTTACCTTGCAGATGTCCATTGGATGTCACAGGGCTGCACAAATGAACTTCGATGTATATTTCAAGAGTGTAAATGAGCTTTAAAACCCCAGCAGCATATTTTCAATTTAAATGAAAGACTCGGGCAGACTGGGTGATGAAACAAGGCAGGCAGACAAAAAAGACACCAACAGACTGAGGAGCAGATTGACAGGCAGAGCCAACAGGTTTCTATTAAACCTGGCATCTCTAGGAAATTATTCTCATCGCAAAAGATGACTCAGCTGAATTATATTAATACTTTGGATTAAGGGTAATCTCAACTATAAGCAGTGCACACCTCCTCATATCACCAAACACAGGTGTCACTTCTTACTATTAGCTAGGAAGTCATTTTGGATTCACAGACATATTTATATGGTCTTTTTATCCTCTCAAAAATAAAAAAGTCAAAAGAACTTCCAAGCAGAGGTTGTCAATGGCAGCATTTGTGAGTAATGAGACATTCAACCATTTCTCCCCAACATTCTTTGTTAATGTGGCATTCAGCAGAAACCATTAAAGTTCAGATTTTATTCTATCATAAGAAATGGCCTATGTTTTCCTTACATCTCTAGAAACAGTTTGATTGATGTGCACATAGGCAGGCCTCATCAAACACCAAAAGAGCACATCGGGGGGGGGGGGGGGGGGGGGGGTTATGTTGGCTTAACTTTGTGGTTTGGTGAGACATCCAGCCTCTCAAAATTCCTCCTGCTCGTCACAAAGTAATACCTGATCTGGTTAGGGATAGGGATAGGGTAAACCCAGGCTCTAACTTGTGCCTGCAGACAACATATATTGAGATAACGGATTTTCTCTGATATCTTAGTCTGATGCTTTAACAAAAAAAACATTTTCATACGTATATATATATATATATATATATGCACACACACACGCACACACACGCACACACTACTGCACAGAGCATGACAACTTTAAATTTTAAAGTCTGACTGTTTTGCCTTCCTGTTTTTATGAGGTGCATATCAGTTCAAGTCAGTGATATGCAAATATACAAAAGTAGTAGTGTACAAAAAAGCAGCACACAAGCCTAATTTCTCTCGGAGTACGGTAAAAATCATTATCTATTTTCAATAACAGAGTAACAGAAGGTCATCTTTTCTTTTTGTGCTCTTGTCAACTGATTATTACTGAGGAAACAAAAGACCAGCAGACAAAGAAAATAACCCCAGTGGACCTTGAGACAACATAAAAGGATTCTGCATGTATTTCATTACTACTATCACAGAACAGCTTGTTTTGTATTGTCGTTCTTAATTAGTGATTATATCAGATCATAATAAGAGTCAAGAGACATGACCCATAACTCAGCTGACACCTTAACGACTGGAAATTACACACTAATGTTGCACAAGTTTGATCTCATTGCTCATTTTTCAGCAACGCATCGTAAGCTAATTTAACCATAGATTTCCAACCATCATGGCCAATGTAATTAATGTAATCTCATCAAGCCAGCTGACTAAATGAGTTAACCTTTGCCAAGATTTTTAGGCAACATTTTTGAGAAAGAAAAAGAAAACATGCATGTGACCTCAATTAAAAAACATGAAAGTTCACCTATCTGTGCACCATGAAATAAAAGTGGAGAGAGCGGTGAGCAAATAAGGAAAGGCGAGGTTTTGGTCAAGGCAAGTGATTTCCTCATTTTGCTTATGTTATTATTAGAGGCAAACACCAATGTTTGCCCATTTGTGATTCATTCATTCTGTGAAACAGCCGAGCTTCAGAGTGAAAACAGTCCAAAACAGCGTAATAATAATTCAGAATGGTCCAACACAATTACGTTTCTCTGTAATCCTCTAATAAACAAACAAACACATTAAGACACATTTCACTTTGTCTGAACCAACAAGCCATAATCAAAACCTTTAGA
This sequence comes from Menidia beryllina, assembly GCA_013363375.1. NCBI lineage: Eukaryota > Metazoa > Chordata > Actinopteri > Atheriniformes > Atherinopsidae > Menidia > Menidia beryllina. The sequence continues at coordinate 2,474,631 of JABUIW010000245.1, read as the reverse complement.
AAAGGTTTCAACTTTGTAAAATGACTAATTATATTAGTAGATAATACTAACTTGACTAAACGTCTTTTTATATCCGTATTTAACAGTATTCTTTCAATATGTGTATATTCCTCCTTCAGGCTGTTCCACTGTTTTATTTTTTACGTTACGTTGGTTATTAAAAGTATAAGAGAGATGTATGTTTAGTTACAATCACCATGGTTTATGTAACCTGTTGTGTTAAATGTTTCTGCAAATTCAGTAAATTCAGTATTTACTGAACTTTATTCAGTAAATTAATTTTATTTACCAGGCTTTTGGAGAATAGTTCAACTAAATACTACACTTATTTCAGTAAATACATAAGGAAATGTGTAAATAAAGATTTAAATTGCTGAAGTTCCAGCTGCTTGTTGCTCGTATTGGTCACTCATGCTACGCTGAGCTATGAATGTGTTGTTTTCAGTTAAAACATGTTGCTCTTCTTCTGATCTGACAGGAACACATTTCTTTAACTTGAGTTTCAAGTGTGGCGTTAAATTGCCCTTTTTAATTCCAGGGTGGTTTGAATGTCTCATGGGACTTTATGTTAATATTTGTTTTGCTTTCAGAAAATGAATAATGCATAGATCTGAACTGAACATTGGAACTCACACTGATGTTTTCATTGCTGTACTTATGATTGTTCTTTGAAAGCTTTTTTCCACACATCCTATGTGGCCTTGGGTATTTTTCTGCCTTTTTTTGTCAGTTGTCGTTCTTTGCAGGAGCAATTACTCTAAATGTTGTAAGTTATTAGTATTGCAAATCGAGTCTAGTTAAAAATCATTGCATTAATATGCCTTAAACGAAGAGTAAAAAAAAACAGACGTGCATGCAAGAATACCTGTTGTATGTAGACTCGTAATGTTCAAACTACAAACCCTCTTCATGGATTTCTGCAAACAAATCTTCTTATAGATGAATAAGAAACTGAACTCAATAGCTTGACTAACCATGAAATCTCCTCTGGAAAGAATGTTTTAAAAGCTTCTTTATGTGTTTTTCTTGTAATTGTCTGATAAAAGTCTGAGTTATGATCATAAACGGGATGCATTGCTTTGATTTTAAAATGTGCCAACATCAGTATTCACTGTGCTATTTTACAATTAAATGAATTACATACAATATATAAGTCCCTGTGTAATGTGTCAGGTTGACACCAACCTGAACTGCAGGCTGCAGTAAGCGTGAGTCAAATCTACTTAAACTCAAGCATTACATTCACAAGCCCACATAAAATTTACATAGAACAAAATTAAAGACAAAATAATGGCTACCTAATTTATTTATTTATTTATTTTTCCTCTACTGAGAATGGATGGCAAATGAACTTCTGTCTATCTCATTAACAGCCATAAACACTCTTTTCCCTGTGATTAAATGTTGCATCTGACCAGTGTAGCTAAAGTTCGATAGCTCTTTGTCTAATTAGAAAGGAATAATTTTGACCTATGAGCTTGTTCTGAGCCTCATGTTTAAATCAAGCTCCGTAAGTAAATGCCTCAACTCATTAATTAGCATATGATTTTTATTAACATGGAAGTGGGCCAACAACATCACTCATTAACTGAATGCAATTCTGACTTGTTTGCTGTCCTCCGTTTGATGAGATGTGACACGATAGACTGAGAAGATGAGAGAAGGTTAAATATGCAAATAAAGTCACATTGCTGAATAGATTTTTTAAAAATTATATCATTCAAGTATAAAAAGGAATGTACTCGTGTTTTTGATGTTTACAGACTTTAAGCTTGGGGGTATCATTATGAAATTAATAAGATAATTACTTCTGTGTTTCAATAAACTATTCAGATGTCTGGCAATGGTGAGCTAGAGTAGAAATATATCTTTTTTACAATAAAGAACCCACCAGAAGAGGTCCGACAGAGAAGATAAACCTCAGTTTTATCAGCTCTGAATGTATAAAACTCTGAGCATTCAAAGCCAAGGCTCGTTTCCTCTTATTGAATTTTGTCATTCTTTTTCTTTATTTTCTTTTTTGAGAGAGGCTAGTGGTTTGCAGTAATTCCAGAATACCTCTCCACAACTTTGTCACAATTATAGGACATTGTGCTTAATCAGCTGAATTCTGGTGGTCTGGCAGAAGAATAATTATCATGAATGCTTTTGGTCTTAATCCCATAGAAGCCTACAGTTAAAAGTAACAATCATATTGTCTATAGTCTGAGTATGGGACATGAATTTTCAAATGTGATTTAAAACTGGAGTCAGTATAAAAAAAAGTACTAAGACAAAATAGTGCTTTATTTAAGGTTTTTTTTTTTACGTTTATTAAGTAATTAAGTATTAAGTTTAATAAGTATTTGCTAACCCAAACCCCCCAAAATAGAAAGATGCTAATTTTCAAAATATCAGTGCAAAACATTTCAATACTTTTTTTTCTGAAGTGTCTCCTGTAAATACAAGTGAATCGGTTGTTGAGAGCCGTTTTTTTTTCCATTTTTAAAATGTTCAAACGGTGCAGTGGTGGGTGCTGTAATCCATATGACAGAAAACTGTACATCAGGAATGAGTCACTAACACAAACACTAAATGACTGAAAACTGTTTCCACGTACAGTAAGTGCATTGCTTCCAAAATCCCTCATGTACAGTCAGATTGTTTTTTAAGGAGAAGCTGTTTTTAGTCAATGCATGTTTACAGCTGCTCATGTTGGACTGATATTTTGGCTTTGAATAATGGACCTCCATGCTGCTCTCTACAGATGCCACCAAATGTCCCTCACACTTTCTGGAGTCTTGCTACCCCATGATCAGACTGATTTTTTGCATGCCTGACTAAATCAGTGTGTATGCCAAACCATCTTATGTTTGTTGGATTCTTTAAAAATCCAATTTAAAATACAAACCTTATCTGATTAACACCTAAGAGTAAGATTGTTAGAAGTGATTGAGAGTCTATTTAGAACAACCACTGCACTCTGATTAGTAGGGGTTTCTCTTGATTACTCTGAAACTTGTGCTGACCCGGTACTCAGAAGTTTTTTTTCTGAATACTAAAATCTTGTGATATTGTGAACACAATGAGTATTGTGATTTTCGTCTTTCGTCTGTAAGATTTGTAGGGCTTTAGTGGAGGTGTGTGCCTAATCTTTAAAAAAAAGCTGAGAAAACCCTTAAATAAAAAGGCTTAATTCCATTTCTGAATTTTAATAGAAATGGATTTTTTTTAAAAGGGAAAAAAGAAAGCATGGTCCCTGGTGCATCCAGAAAGTAATTCACATTAAGATTGTCGGAGGTAACGGACTTGTTTACAAGTTTACACTTCTAACATGTTTTTGTGAATTGTAACATTCTGTCAGCTGTCTCAAAGTTCTCCAACTGAAGCTGATGCCATGCACATGTCTTTCAGACTAGTTTATCTCCAAATAGGGATGAACATTGCTCGAGCCTCATATCATCTGAAATATGATTTCTCTGCTGATTTCTGACTGTGTGTGTAATCCCTGCATGCCAATCTCTCCCCGTCTGATCAGTTCAGTGTGTGCATGTGTACATTCATCAGATTTAATAATCCATCCTGATCTTTTATTTGGTATATAAACATCTGTGTGTGTGAGCATTTGCCTGCTTGTGTGTTTGTGATTGACAGCTCTGTGCTGCCAGGGTTAGCCCACCGCTGAGAGGAAGCCAGTTGAGAAAAGCAGGAAACAGCATGAAAGCAACATTACACTATTACACACACACACAAACACACAAATATTTTAACAGTTCCATACAGTCCTCTCAACTGCACTCATTAAAGGGGAGAAGTGCAAGCATACAGACCCAGAAAGATTTTCTAGCATCTGAATGTTTTTAAATTTTCAGCAACAATGTCACACATACACCACGCAGTCATATTCTTCCGGTTATTTCATTGTTACTTTTAAAAGCCTGTGCTGTCATATTCAGGAACCAATCATTTTTCTGTCTCTGTTAACCTGGAGGTTAAGTGTATAATAAGGCTGTTCCAATAAAACGCTCAGATTGATCTCACCTCTACTCCACATTTAAAAGCTCTCAACTAATCCATTTTAATTATCTGGTAGTTCACTGAAAGCCAGCCTAGATAATGTTAATTTATACTCATAACAAGCCGAATGGAAGTGCTTTGTTTTGACCCTTGTATCATTTAACATTCGTTACTCAGGCTGTATGTAGTAGATATGATACTAGTGACACAGATCCAGACAGCGTACATTTTCAGTAAAACACTTCCAATTAAATCACACAAAACTTTCACAGAGTGTAATTTTGTTAGAAAGGTTTAAAAACCTTTCAAGGTATATCTGAAGCATGGCCTATTCCCTTGAAATTAATTTTTTTCTATGAACCAAAAAAAAACGTTAGTTACCATTCAGGATAGTCATTTTTAAAGATGCTCCCTCTGCGTTAATCAGTGCTCCACAGACTCTTTCTTTACATTTCACAGTGCCAAGAGACTGTACTTTATTTGGTATCAGGTTTAAGTTTGATTAACACATCTATAAGCTCCAAGCATCCATTTCTGTTCATGTACACATACTCTCGTCTAAAATGCGGAAAAGACATATCAAATTACACTTAAATCTTTTGATGGCTGAGCACAGAACATGTGATGGAATATGTGAAAGGGCCTATTAGTTCTGCAGTGCATCAAACTGTTCTCTGTTGTGGAAACTCGCAGAGAAAAATGAGCAGGTTTGGAATGTGCACTTTTTCCTTTTGAAATGGTCACGGGGAAGAAAACGGAAAATTATCCTTGATGACACATTTCATTGTTCACCATTATGAATTCCCACATGTTCACGCTGCATATCTGCCCTTCATTTGCTGCTCTAAAGATAATGAAAGAACACAACATGAGTGACAGCTTTGTGTCCAGATAATTTGTCTCAAGTGACACTTTACATTTTACTTGTTGCCATGGAGACCTAATCAGAACTGAATTGGATCCTTTTGTTGTACACACGTGTGTGTCACCATTTTTGAAGCTTCTACTGTACACCCACAGACGTGGGACGCTTGACGTTATCATTGTCGACGTGTTAGTGCGAACACGTGTTTGTGAAGGTGTGAAATTTGTTAGGAAGCATAATATGGCATGAGCAAGTTTGTGTGTTTGTGCCTGTGCGTGTTTGTGTGAGCATATGAATGTCTGTGCTTCCCAGATAAGGATTGCTAAATGAAAACGCTGTGGGAAAAGTGGACACACTTATATACAAGACAGAAAGCCTGACAAGATGTCAAGGAAATAAACATAACGCGAGGAGAAATGAGAGAAAAACCTCAATAACATTATATGTGTTACTTTAATTAATTCTCTGCCTTTCTCATTCACACACGCACTGTGCTTCGTTTGACATGAAACCAGAATCTGGAGGAAAACCCAATCAAGAGGTTTCTGTAAAAGCAAATGCATTAAGCAAAGACAAAAAGATAAGGTTGCTTATACAACCCAGAACTTTTTCCAACTGCTCCCAGTGCAGAAAATTACTTCCAACCAGCTATTTGAAAAGTTCAACTTTCAATATGTTCGAGATTCTAATATGGGCCAATTACAATTTGAAGTATTTCAACAGCTTAACAAATTACACACAGAGCCTCCACAAATGGAACCAAAAAATATTCATGTTTTTATGAACAGCTTTGATTTAAAGTAACACTGGAGATATTTTTGTTGAGCCCTAAAATGATCTTCGTCTGACAAAGGAGCAGAGCCTTTCACACACTGTGAAAAAAGGCAGCCTCAGCAGCGACTGCAGAGGTTCCCATCTGCGGCCATGACAGGCCATTCTATTTACTTTGGGCCCTTTAATGTTTGGTGCCATTTTTGTCCTTAGAACTGCAGCCTTTTCTCTATTTTTTAACAAAGATGACTGCAAACCTGAAAATCTCATCTACCACATGCCTTTGCTGGATGTCCTAAGAACGCAAGATAAAAAAAAAAAGATTGTCCATGTTCAGTCCCATCTGTCTTCCCTCCTGCCTGTCACTGCCATCACATTCCTGCTGCCTCTGCTGCACCTGCTGTCACTCCTGCAGCGCCGCTGCCGTTACAGTCAAAATATGCCGTCCAAAGACCAAATGCTAAGTCTCCACTTCTCTCAGGGCTGTCAGTTTTTACTGTGACAAAGATCTGATTCCCCCGACAAGATTATTAGGGCCCGAGGAAACAAACACAAAGAAAGCTTTTAGTCAAAGTGATTGAACTTTTTTTCACTTTTGCATGTTTATGTGAGTTTTAAGCTCTACAAGAGTGTACACAGTCCTTTTTCCAAACTCTGCAAACCCAGTAGAGCTCCTCTGATACTGGCTAAAATGAAAGCAGTGGAGAACTTAAATTTAATAGCAGCAAAACTAAGACTTTGATGTGGCATATCACATTTTAGAGGTAGCTAAATGACTGCCACTTACTCTCTACCGTTGTAAATTCTGCGAGATAATGAACGAGATGGAGGGCAAGCAGCTTAGTGGCGTTGCCCTCATTTGGAGCTGTTGATCAGCGCTCCCTGCAGACTATCAACAATCCACGATCCTCATACATCAACTCTGCTTACTCACAGAGGTGCACATAATAAGCGCATGAATATTTTCCCGTGCAAAATGTGAACAGCAGGAGCTCATTCACAGCCATGTGTGTGAATAGAAGCATCTCTGACCATGCTAATTCACACAATCTGACGGGTGTCAAAACTTAGACATCAATGAAGGGAAATATTCTAAAAATGAGTCCCTGATCATTTATTGTAACCAGATTTTTCAAAGACTGCCCTGTTCTGCTCTGTTGGCCAGTATCCAGGTTTGGTTCACCATGTGGGCTAATATCAACAATGCAAGAGAAAAGATGGAGACTGGTGCAACTGGTATAACTTAAATATCAAATTGAAAATATTTGAAAGATAGATCTAGTGAGTTAAGTCCCCTTGAGTAACTTTTTTAAGCTTGCAGTAGGAGAAAACTTTACTTTTTCTCATACAGTAACCCTTCACCTTCATCTGACGTATGAATTTTGACAACACTGAGTAGTGATTGAGTATTTTAAACTGAATTACTTGGCAGTTACCTGTTGCATGATTGCCACTATTAGCTGCGCCTTCTGCTTTCCCCGTTTAATTTTTGTTTTCATTTAATGTCAAATGTTCAATCCGTCTCATCTCACTCCCATTCTGGGCGGCTGGGCTGATTTATGAAACAACAATCATTCCGTTTCATTGTTCCATTATTGTACACACTCTCACACAGTTATGACATCATTCATCACGGGACAACAGCCCTCTCCCCGGTGATCCTGCTGGTACAATGAGTATTCAACTAACCATTTAAAAGGTTTCGTATCTCCTCGCAAGGCAGCAAATTAATATTCCAAAAGCTTTATGACTTCACATGCATGCATGGTGATTTGTGCCTTTGGCTGAGCAGTGTGTGGTGTGTATATATGCACAGACTATTGTTTTGTGTTTGATGATAGTTGGCAGCATTGTTCCATATAAAACAATGGTCAAAGGTCTCACTCATTGTCATTTGTTACTCTGTTAGTATGTTTCAGTTTTCACAGGATCTCATTTCATCATTTTTCTCTCAGCAATTCAGTCTCCTAAACTGACTAAATGAAATTCATTATGAGAGTTATTTGGCATGCGAGCACCACATGCCTGCACACACATACACAATATTGAATGAGTGCCGAGACTACTCCACCATCTGCTGGTTCCAGTGCTGAATGCTGAGTAGTATCCTGCCAGCCTTCAATTTATTTGCCCCTCTGCTCGTCTTGGTTTGTTTCTTTGTTTCCTTCACCTTTCCCCATCTTAATAATGTCTGGTGCTCACTCTCTTACATTGGAATCCAGAAACAATGTTGGCAGATAAGCATGTTAGACTGGCTAAAAGACCAGTCCGGGAACATTTGGCTTGCTAAATTATTTGGATTACTTCCCTGACTGGCTGGGATCTTTGACTGGGTTGTTGACAGCATTTGTCAGCCCTTAGCTGAGTGACTGACAAAGTGATTCAGCGTCCAATTTTCTAAATGTACAAACCCCTTAGCCATCAAACTGGGGAGAACTAGAATGTAATTAACTTAAAAATGTGCATGTGTGGTAGACTGACATAAATAATGCGAAGCGTCTGGAGATTTTCTTAGTTAAAGAATTATTTCAAAATGATGAAGGACATTTGCTTGCATTATTGGGTTGTCTAATTCTGTCATAGCAGTCTGAAGAACAATGTGATCCCTTTATCTGGATATCAGCATGTAGTTGTAGGTCACTGTGTAGAGAGACATAGCTTACCTTCATTGGTAGTGAACAGAGCCAGGTTTTAGCACCCTCAAATTATTGCTTTAAGCCGTTCCACTAAACTTGAACCACTGTTAGAATTGCAGACTATCAAACCTCCACTGACTTTTCATCTTTGAAGACATTTTCTGACATGTCTGAACAACCAATTAAAATCAATTTGCCAACATTGTCCAAGTTATGCTCCAATATGAAATAGAATCTGGGATCTATCAAGTGATCGTGCCGATACTCGTATGAAGGAACCTCTAATTATCTAACTGTTACCAAGTTTGTCAGATATACAATCCCATTTGGGTTCATTATCATTGTAAGACTGTTTAGAGAAATAAAAAGGGTTCTATTCAATTATTTTCTTATACACCATTTGGTGTCATCTTTTTCAAGACAGCCTAACTGGAAAATCTTTGTTGGTACCGCAAATTGGCTCTCCCAGCCTGCAAATTAGATTTGATTCCGCAAGTGTCAAATCAATAACAGACTTTTGTGGTGAGCAATTGTCTCTGCCTCTCTGTTGCTGAAGAAATGCTGAGTCAAGAGGCAGATAACGCAGCTCCAGATTGTTTCCTCAGTATGGAGTTGATTGAGCCACTCGCTAATGAGTGTGTTTGTGTGCCAGTTTGCTGTGCATATTTCAGCTGGAGAGCCAACACAAATGCATGAGTTGTTTGTTTTTGCTATGTAATGCCCGGCCAGCGTAAAAATAATGAGATTTTTCTGTTTTATCTTGTAGCTTTTTGATTTCTTGATGACTTTTCAATATTCATCGATGTCATTCACCGTAACTTTGTATGCTGTTAAAAAGTTTGTTCCAGTCTGTTTAAAATCTACAAATAAATCAGTTCATTTGTTAAACATCCCTTTGTGTCATACAATGTTAGAATGATAATACAAAGTAATTCAAGCACTGAAATATTTTGAATATTATCTTTAAATAAGCACAAAATGTATGATTAGAATTGAGCAAAATAGAAATGTCCAGAAAACAGCAGACATACTTTTTTTCCTATTAAATTTAGATATGACGACTTGGATTACACAGTGTTAAATGAACCAGCCCAAGTCAATTTTCTTTTTCTTCAGGGCTTTTATATTGAGCTCTAGCAGGCTTGACACGCTTTTCTTATTTGTGCCAAAAAGCATTCATACTCACTCAGCATCAAGTATCTCTTCTCTTGAGAGCCATGGGGGGTAATCTTTTGATTGACTTTTTTTCATTTGTTTTTACTCTTCAAGGAAGAGTTTCATTTCTCTATATTGCTGTTTTGTTGTTATGAGAACATTCTAATGATTTACTATTTTCATTTTCAGAAAGAACTTTTAGATTGCATGTTCATCGTATTTCACCGCACAACATCAACACAGCTTATATCTGCTTTCTAGCCAATGTATTTGGCAACAGGAGCAGCTATATATGTCACAAGCATTCTTTTTAAGAATAAAGTAAAAAAGAGTTATCTTTAACATGGTAAGTGTTTCTCTTCTATTGTGATGTTCAGTAATGGCACCAACCGGTTGCCAGTTAGGATCCTTAGGGGAAAAAGTGTTAAAATTCTGTTTCTACATTGAAAAAAAGATTTAAAGATCTATATCTACCCAAAACTATATATAATACAGAGATTCAACAATAGAAAGCTGATGGAAATTAATTGTTTTATTTCATTTAAGTATTTCTATTGGTATGACATAACAGAAAAATCTTTAGCATCTCACCTATGTTTAAATAGATTTAATAATCTAAACTGTGCACAGGGAGTTTTGATAAATGACCACAGTCTGGAATAAGGAGTCATATTTCAACAAAATGCAATTCCCTATTAATTCCCATACAAACAAAGAAAAATTGTTTCCATAGATTTTTAAAACATGTCTTTGCTTTTTCCTTAGTCAGCAGTTTATTTTTATTTATTCCCATTCCATCAGTTTTGTTTGTATTTTTTCATACTCAAGGCCAATTTATATTTCAATCCCCAGTTTTTTTTCCCGGCTTTTCTCTTGCCATTCATTTCTCCACACATCTCTGCACCGCTGCTTTAATTCCCCTCCGGGGTGAATCTCAATACCGGTAAATGTCGACAGTGTCTGTCAAGTTTTTAAAAGAGGTGCACTTCTCATTACGCTGTAACAAAGCGGTAAGTTGTCTTACTGGGCTACATTGGCAGAAGAAGACATCCAGATATGTGGCAACTGGCTCGGATGTCACAACAGGCAGCTATGCATATACAATCTTACGTGAAATGTTCAAACAGCCCGTCTGCACCCTGAGTGTTCTGTAACAGACTAAATTTTGAAGTAGATGGCTGTATTTGAGCATACCCTTTCGGCCTACTTTCCCATTGGCAGTTTGCTTTGCTGCACATTGATTCGATTGCATCTTTCCTCATTTTCCCTCTCATCTGTTTCTCATACACGGTTGATTTAACGTTTCTTGTCCAGCACTTCTCTTCCAGTTTTGTTTGTTGTATGTATATACATTAGACACCAGAAATCCCCCCGTCTTTACCTCTGATCAAGTGCTGAGACTAAATGCATTTCCCTCCTTCTGTGAAATTGAACTGCCTTAAATGTCTATGAATCTAACGAATCACATTCTCTGGCTTTTACTTTTCTCGTTGCAGCTCGGCTGACATAGTGCAATGACAGATTTCTTGGCAGTGTAACAATTAGACTTGTCAGATGGCTGAGCTTGGCTCTTTTTTTGCTAAAATCTGTCAACCTCTGTGATATTTCTGATATCACTCTCACAGTCACACACACTTCCTCCCTGGATGCGGATTTGTGTACACACAGTGACTACCTCTTGTCCCCTCAGCCTCTCTCGGTCAAGTCTCTTACGTTCTGTATGATGTGCCCAGGCTGTTGTTGCATAGCCCTGACTGTCATGCGGACCGAGCTTCAATGATAAGATATCTGGAACGTTGCTCACTCTCACTCTGATCATACAGACGCAACGGTGGGAGAAAAGTCTCCTTTTCACTATCCCAAACCAGTGCATTTAACTTCCCTAAAAAGAACGTGGCAGATATATTTGAACCGATGAGAATCAACCCTTAGTCAGATGATAGTTCATGTGACAACATCCATTCTCTTCACAACGACAGACGATGTGTTCACTGTAAAGCACCTTCACAAAACACATTTACAATAAGAGTGCAAAAGGGACTCGAATGGCTCTGACAATTGTACCTTCTTGTGCTTTTATATATGCGTTTCATTCAAAGTTTACAAATACTAACAACATTAATGATGCACGTTTAAAAAGCATGCGCTAAACTGCAGGCATTTAAACTCCTAGTTGCACATTTTATACAGAGGAAAATCATAATTCATTAACCATTCCTCATGAGTTCATGGAACCCACGTATCTTTGAGTTCCATGAGGTATTCTCAATTATTTTGGCTTGTTCCAGGCCTGAGCCCCAGAGCTCATTAGAGGGTTGCTCCCCAGACACACACTTAGGTCTGCACATTATTGAACACACACTCTCGAGCTGGATGCTAACATAGGTGTTCATGCACAGGGACCTACACCCAGAGGTGCGCTTAAACGTACCGTTTCCCCCCTCTCAATGCCAATTCTTTCTTAAACGATCTTCAGAGAAATGATGCGAAAATTGCCAGGGAAAGAGTTAAATGTCGTGGGATTTCTCTTAACGCTAGTTAGAGATCCCCACTGGTCAGCAAAACCTAGTCTCACACGTCAAACTTGTTAGCCAGCATATATATAATCTGTCTGTTTATACCATTCCTCCTGATGGTGTGGTGAAAGGATTGGTTTAATGATTTCTGGTACATGAAAAGAGACGGGCATTCTGGCATATTTTTCAGCAAACTCAGCTGAAAAGATAAAGCACCTTAACCTAAAGCTCCACCTCAAATAATTCCTGAGGTGCTTATGAATGCTTAATGAACAGCAGAGATGTACGCATCGTCCACCCTCTCAGTCCACTAATGAACCTGCCGTAGTTCAGTCTTGATACTATCCAGCTTATTCTTGTGGGACCACACTGCCACAGGACGTTTTTCCAGTAGCTAGTTATGAGTGATTTTCTGGCACACATTTAAAAATAGTAGCCAGATGTAGCTTGTTTTTGAATACAGAGATGAATAAACATGTTTTGAGCACAATGCAAAAGCTAGCACTAAAAAAAAAACTAAAACATGTTTTAGAGTATTTGCAATATTCACACAAATTAATCAGTATATCACTACACAGGTGATAACAAAGTATTTGGAATTAATATAGGCCTTATGATTCAGTACAACCAACTTTAGGAGCAACCTTTCTGTGGGCTGCATCATCAGTCGCTTACAATGAGGTTTGAGGGTGTTAATTTATGGAGCTTCTTCAGGTCTAATCATTAACCAGGACATTGAAACAACGTTTATGCCTGTCAACTGTGGATTTGCTGCTGTGCTTGGAATTGTTGCTTTACGACCGAATGGCCAGGCTTTAGCTGTCAGAGGATGGCCTCATCTGGACTAGCATACCACTCTATACAGATGACTTCATGCACATCGTGTGATGTGGCTGCAGGACAAGCCCAAAGCATCAGCCTTCCACAACCAATATGAGATATTTGGAACAATATACAAGTTTTAATTTTCCTCAGATATGTGTCTTTTCTGCATCTGAAATTTTACTTAAAAGGAAATTGCTCCTGAAATCATGAGTGTCCTTGTTATGCTCTCGTGAACTTCAGCAGTGTCTTTGAACATTACATATTCTAAACTCTGAATAACCTTTCTGGGAAGATTGGCAGCTGTCTTGAATGTTTTCCATTTGGGAGTAATCTTCCTCTCAGTAGAATGATGGACTCTATATCCTTCCCAGATTGATGGGCAGCAATGGTTGCTTCTCTAAGATCTCTGCATCATATTAATGCACACAAATGCTGAAAAAAAGTGCTGTCATAGAGGTGCTCACACCATCATAATCACACCATCATTTTTACTTGTCCAGAAGTGGGAAAATTGAGGTTCTCTGAATAGCATGAGCTTTTTTTTTTACTTTTAGGACCTGTGGATATCTTTGGTCTGAGCAGTTTTCACTTTCGCAGCAATGCTTTTTGTGAAAGTGAAACAATTTCTTTCCTTTTCGTGTAGGTTTAGTTATGAATTTCTGAGCAGTTTCATCAATGACGTAATAGTGCTGTTCATATCTCAAACAGAAAATGGAATCACGAACAACAAACCACTAATAGACACCGATTTAAGTACTTTTCTGAATGGAAGAAAATAGTTGATGCACTCAGGACATTTTTTTTTACTGTCCCCCCTGGTTTTGGTACAAGAGGAGAGGAAAATGGGATATATCACGTCTAATATGCCATGGGGTAGAACCGCCCAAGAAGGGAATACTTCCTTTTCCGCAGTGCATAAATAATGAAAAAGGAGCACGTAGCAGACTAAAACTGAAAGAAAATTCCTGAGGAAGACAGAGTGACTTTATCTGGGAGATTCAATACACATTTAAAATATGCATGTATAAACTTTTGACTGCTAAATAGTTTGTTTTGAATCCATGCTTCTAGGCAGTTGATCTATGGAAGATTATTCCAATCCACCATTAAAGACATGACATACATTTGTTCATAGTTTAAGTGACCATAATAGCCCACAAAAGTCCAAAATTACTATCTGGCTACACTTGGATTTTCCTGCAGTAACCCATCCTTTATTTTTATTTACAAATACTTCAACTAATACGGCAATTCTCTGTGGTGTCATTTGTATGTAACAAGGGCAAAAGAGGGAACATGATCATGAATTATCATCAAGCTTGTTATATTCTGTGTTATTTTGCCATTTTTGGCCCTGATTTGTATTAGTTATGACAGCGCTGTGAAAAGGTTTAAATTATGAAAACGGTGAAGCTGTGCTGCAATGAATACCAAGCTAACAAAAAATAAACAAAAACACTGTAAATTGGCAATGTTTCTGTCTGACAGTTCAGCCAACATAAATGAAGATCATTTTGTCATTTGGATCAGTATTTTCCTGGTTGATGCCAAATTATTCTCAGCAATTCCTTCATTCGACAATGAGCAAAAACAAAAACAAAAAACTCAGAAATTAGTTAAAACTGGATTGACGTACTTTTTCTTCTATGAAACAACTAGCTTATCAGTGTGTGCATCTTTAGAGCACAACGAGAACATGATTTTAAACCTCTACAGTTTAGAAAACTGTGGAAACATCTGTTAATTAAGACCAAGTCACACAGTTCATTGCCTCAGAAATTTAGCATGAAGTTGAGGTCAGCCCAGTCGCAGCACTCCAGCTCCCAACACATCTTGATGCCAGACTCCATCAGCCTACAGCTCAGGTTTTTCTGCCTTTTAAAATCAAAATGGCAGTATTTAGAAAGCGTGTGCTATAGAAGCTTTTTTTTTTCCTCCAACCCCTCTAACACCTGTTTGCTCCTCTGCAAATCTTGCAACCTGTCATCAACCCATTTCCCCCACTTATATTGTGTCTGACTTAGTAAACGTCCTCTTTGCTGTCACTGATCCCAGAACTGTTGACATGCTTTGCTGCTGCTCTTGATACTTTGGGTCCTAATAGACAGTTGGAAGAGGATGTTAGTGAACCATTTGGAAATACCAGAGATTCAGTACTAGAGACTTGAAGTGCATCCAAGCTCTATCTTACATCAATTTAAAATACATATTTTCAGTCTATTTAGACTCTGTTGAATGTTGATAAAGACAGGTGTAAAAGTTAAAGCACACTAAAAGAAATAGGTTGTAGGAAGGCACATTGAAAATGTAAAATCCAATCTGATGATAAAAAACGTTTCTCAAGAGGACCATCTGTGCACAACTTTTTGCATTGGCTTCAAAATTCGGTAATGATTCCATAGGATGAATCTTCAGGTCCTTAAGGTACAATGTGTCAAATCATTAAGTGCTGATCCTGCAGTTTAGAGGCCATTGTAGGATTAGATCTACTACAATAGGGCTCACAGGAAACCTGATTCGGTTTAGTCCAAACAGCCAGCTGGACAGATCACTCTGTTAAGCGCTTCACCCGTCTGAACTTCATTAAATTCTGTTAATGTTTCAGAACGATTTGAATTGGAGATGCCTTTGAAATACAGGCCATGCTTGTCAATTTTGTTTTGATCAGTCCTGTGTTTGCATAGAGAAAAAAAAGCAGCCTGATGAAGTCTTTCCGTTTCTTTGGAATGAGACAAAGGCTGACTGTTCAGAAAGACCCGGCTCATTGGGCAGTTTGCTCTCTCTGTTCAGTGGAGGAGGTGAGGGCATCCGGTCCACCATATGGCTCTCAGACGGTCGAGACTTGAGTTCGAAAACTTCATGAGTCAGAGCCAGAGGCCCTGGGCGCATACTGTGTAACCATCACAATATATAACAAAACTTTTCACTTATGCCAGTACTTTGCTGCATTCAGATTGTTGTATATTAAGAGTCCTGCAAACCCTTCTGTGACATGAAAATAAATGAGACTAACATTTCGGTCAGCGTGCTGTGGTGGGTGCATTTTGCATATCTGCAGGCTAAAAGCTACTTCTTGGACAGATATGAACAGATTTAAAATGAAATTGATTTTTTTCTCTATAGAACACTCGGCAATAAGGCCGAGATGGATGTTTTGCAAAATGTCAACCTGTTCCCTGAAGAAATGACACAGTACCCACGGCAAGAAATCACTAAACCATACTCCCTCTTGCACTTGTCTTATTATCGTGCAGATCATGGCAGCCACAATCTGGACACAGTCAAACTTGATCTTCCATAATTCCAACCTGTTTCAACACATAGCGCACGCTGGCATGCCACAGCAGATAATGCCTAATTGAATCTTTGCAGCAAAGAGTCCCCTGTCACTGCTGCTTCTCATGTGCCCAGGTGTTCATTATGGGCAAATTCATATGATGACTTGTACTGTGAAACACGGAGAGGAAAATGAGTTGTGCTCTGTCAGGATTTCATTTGCACCTTGTGGATCAAATCAGACTACAGAGTCAGCGCACTGTTAGCGTCATGGCCTGCTCATCACCTACACTGGAGCCTTACTGCCAAATTGTACATACACACATACATATATAGCATTTTTTTAAAAACAATTTTACATTTTTTAAATCCATTCAGATTATAAATTATAAAAAGGGCATTGGGTCATTTAGAAACTGCGTCATCACACATACTTATCACACATGTTTATTTATGAGGCTCCAACTCGTGTATTTACCATACATTTATATTACATGTATAAAGAATTGCAGAAAAGTTAAAACCAACTATGGATCAAAGTTCATTCTTATAAGCCAACTAGTCCCTTTTGAATGCACTTGAACACATAAGTTCCCTGTTCTACATAACTCACATGCCTGTGTTGGTGTCAATGTCCAATCAATAGTAAGGTAACCTGTTTTTACCTAAACACAGATAAAAAATTATTTTTGGCATCGATACAAGTAAATATACAGGTAGTTTCTACACCTCATTTAGTTGCACTGGCTTCATAGGTTCTTCATAAGTGATAAAGAGTAATCTAATATTCCCCGTCAGCGAAAGCCATTTTTACTTCACGTTCCTCAACTATTCCAATCTAGCTCCAGCCATCATTTACTCATGTACAGTTCCCATAACAACCACATTACACCCAAATTACCCATCAGGCTGTCTTCCAGAAAGGGAAGGCTGAGCCAGAAATGTTATATTTTTGGGGAAGTAGGACACATTCTCTCTGTTGCAACCTTTACATATACAATCAGTTTATGATAATAATTACCTTAAGTGTATAGAGTAAAGTCCGCCATGATGAATGTTGATCAGTTTGTCTCAACTCAAGATTCGATGTTTCTTTTAACAAGTCCTTTGTGAGATTAAAGATGGTAATTTTGTCTGACAGCTGCATTGGTCAAAGACAAACTAGCTTTTCTGGTTCCATGCAGTCCTCCTCCCTTTTTTCTCAAGGCTTTCTAAGAAGGTTTTTACTGAACCAAACATTGTGGTCCAGCTGCAAAACAGATGCCATAATACAAAAGTGTATAAACAAGCCAATCGTTTTTCTCATAACACGGTATGGTTCCCATTTCCCTCCGCTGAGAAGACGTGGCGACAGAATTTCATCAATATTTCATAGTATCAGTGCCTGGGGGTCAATAGTGAGATTTTTGTCCTATTCCTCATTAGTTATCAGGAACATGAGCTCAGACTAAACAGATTCTGATCACTTAAAAAGAGTGCAGGGAGACAAGACAGAAAAAGATAGAAACGGCAAGACTCTCTGGAGATCCATGATAACTACAGAGGGATGCTCACTAGTTTGAAATGTGCACACTGAATGATAAGTTTTTTCGTATTGAGACAGAGAGTAATCCCAAAGAGACCAAGCTACCTGTATAAAGAGGGAAGATGAAACAACTTCTCAGATATGTATCAACATTTTCCAAAATGAACCTAAGCACACACTGATATGGCAGAGACCTCTGTCCTTTGGCCTGGGCTTGATGCCAAAGGCATAATGGATGCTTAATATGCCCCAAAAATAATCCATTAATATGTGAAAAGTCAAGTGAATTATCCATATGTGCTTCATCTGAGGGAGTGCTCAAACATAACGAGGGGCTCTATGTAAACTTGTTAAAATAAGCCCAGATGAAGAACAGGTGCAAAATTAAAAAGACTACTACTACTAAATAATAGGAAGATGCTATTTTCTTTTCAAATGGTGAATGCTCTTTTTAACACATACCTTTTTCAGATTTCTGCTTTTTTTATTTTTTATTTTTTTAAAGCAACAGTCCTGCAGTGACCCTGCAGTAGTCATGTATGATGCATGAAATTTATGTGGAATGGCATACCTCTGTATGGTCCATCGATTCCATGAGGACAGATGGACATGAGCGTGTAAATACATCATGTTTAACCAGGCATGAGGAAAATGAACGTAGTGGGGACTCCCCCACGGGCAAATCTTCCTCACTTCTGCAGGGTAGATGGGGAATGCAGGCATGCATGTCGCTGAAGCACTGGAAATGCATTTCTTTAAAAAACAAGACGGCAAAACACCTTTAATAGTATGCGCAAGAAGTATTACGCTTTTTAGCCGTAAATAGCAACCTTGGTGTTATATTCTGCCTTTAATAATTGAAGCATCTAATATTTAGTTTGTGTTAATAAACAGCTCAGTCATGTAGACTGCTGGTTGTTGCTGTTTTATTCCTTCAGATATAAATACAAATACACACCCAAAAGATTCTAAGGTCACGAGTCAAAAGACAACAACAGTGTTTAACTGTTAGTGGGGATTTTAATCAAAAAGACTTCAGCTCCGCTTTACCAACAGTCAACCAGCATGTTAACATTCTCACAAGTGAAGCAACACGCTGGACATTCCTGGCAGCTACAAAGCCGTAGCAAGTCCTAGCTTTCTATCAGATCATATTTCCCCCCCATTTCTCCTGTCAGGGCACTCCCAGCTGATCAGGATCAAAACATCAGTTAAAAGTGTTTTACGCATTGACAGATGAGGCAGCAGCAGCATCAGCAGCTCCGCTCAACTGTTTTGAGCTCACAGAACAGCATCATTGGCATTGGTAAGAAGAAATGCCTGGAAAGTCCGGAGGAAACTAAAAGATAACAACCAGTCACATCCTATTCAACTGCCTGCCTTCTCGTAAATGACACCAAAAAAAAGCTGGGATGTCAGTCTTTAGACCAGTTTCTTCCCTCAAGCTCTCCGCCAGAGTCCCTCCTCCTGACTTCACCTGCAAAAAATGCTTTTGGTGAGTTGATTTTCTCAATTCACCTCCTCTCAGACATGTGCTGCTAATCAGAAGAGAAGCGAATATGTCAGTGTGGAGTGTGAGTGGCCCTCCTGTACGGCTGCCAAAGCTTCTCCGTCTGACTCAACATTTCTAGCTGGTTCCAGCCACATCTGCGTTGTTTAGCTTAATGCAACCTGCTTGTTTGTTTAAAATACGTTTCGCTGGCAAAGCGTACTGTGAAAGTAAATAACAGAACGACAACTTGTATGTGTTGTGCTCCTTTTCCAACTGTGATTTCTTCCAGCACTTAATTGAACAGTACAAAAGCAGATGCTGCAGCCTTGAAACCGTCCACCTTTTTACACTTTACCATGCTGGTTCACACAGTCTTCTTCCAACCTGCTCCTCCATGAGCTTTTTCTCCTGATGAACTCAGACATTTACCTGAATCATTACGCTGACAACCTCACCGCCTAACATTGCAAAAGAACTGGTAAATGCTGGATAAAGCTGCGAAAGGCAGGGGGAAGTGATCAGAAGTGTGTGCCTCGGCATGGCAGGGTTGCTGATTCCTCATTTTCCATTTTTCTTCTCTTTTTTTACAATCCATTGACTCAACCGCTCTTTTTTTGCATTTATTTAGCTCTGTTTGACCTTGCAAGTCGTGACGCAAACACAAACACATTTGCCTGCAGCATGTCCTTTGGGTTAGTCATGTTTCTCAAGGGCTACACACGAGCTTTACACCCTTTTTACCTAGGAAATTTTACATAGCAATCAAATCTAACATAATCTACATCCTGTATGTGTAACTGTATATCATTAAAGTTGTGGGCTGCCTACTGATGATTTCCATTGACAGTTGAAATGATAAATGGCTACCGTAATCACTTTGGACACTCAAAATGAGCACAGTCTGTTTGGTTTTACACATCTGCCAAAAGAAAAAAAAAAGAAAAATTCCTGCATCTGCACTGAGCAACATAATTCGGTGCCCCCATCTTGTCTTTATAGCTGGAACAGGTGGGCCTTATTTCCCAAAGCGATGACTTCGGCAGCCATGAGGATCATTGGCTGAAATTAGCCTCCATCATGCACGTCATTTTTATGAAGTTAGAAGAAGCTGAAGCTCAAAAAAAGTCCTTTAACGTTCAGATTTTCATAAAAAATCAAATTTCCAACAATAAGTTAAGACACATTCTAAACCAAGTCTTTCACTAAATCTTTTTTAAGTGTTCTTCAACATCGTTGAAAGTTTCTTAGCAGTAACTTTGGAAAATTCACAATGCCTCAAGGTTATTTGAAGAATTATATTACTTTCCTCTTATTATTCATTCTCCATTTTCCTTTAGTTTTGAAGGCAAACAGAATGTTTGGTCAGTCAGCCAAGGTCAGTACAGTTTCCAAAGCATTTATTTATTGTTAACAGGAGAAAAAGCAATATGTTTTAAGTAGGTATCTGTCAAAAGGTATATTATCAGGGTGGAGCATCCAAAACTGATTTGTCACTATAATCGGTGCATTTTCTTGCATGCACATATCCTCTGTTCAAAATATGACATTTAAAGGTGTTTTTAAATGGAAATCGGAGAAAAAACAACATGTCATATAATCAACACTGTGAAGCTTTTTTTAAAAACAAAAAACTACCTTATTTGCTTTCCTAGAATATCCTCAAATACTTTGAAAAAGCTTGGAAATTTTAAAATCACAAATAAGGAAGGGAAAAAAATAGTTAAAAACAAACTAAACTACTTTTATCTAGGAATCCAACTGTTGTTTCATAGCAGGTTAAGTATTTACAGCCCAGTCGAGAGCGATCCTGTTGCTCAGTCAGTTGCCCAATGACCTCACCTTTTGGCCACAATCAGCCATGCATATCATAATACTGTAATGTATGCTCTCTTTTAAAGGGCATCACAACAGCTGCCAGTGTGCAACCTATTTGCTTTTTCAGTTTTTTTCTTTTTTATATTGATTCTCGCAGCTATTCTTTAACCAATTTTGAGATCAAGGTCACCAAATCCGACTTTCTCTACCCTGGAGGAGTAAAAGACAATCATTTCCCATTAACTTTTACAGAGCCACCCACCAGGTCTTCAGTTCTCCGCTACAGGCCTTGAGTTGCTTGTTCTTTAGCAGCAAAGCGAAAGCTGTATTAATCATGTTAATCAAGCTGCCTAACAGAGTTCAACAGGGCCACACATTTATGTAATCAAGCGTTCATTTCATGTAGTTTTGTATATTGAAAATTAAACCGATTTGATGTAAGGAGAAAACATTGATGGAATACTACAGTCACTGATGCTGGAAAAGTAATGACTGAATAAGAATTCAATTTTAATGACAAGATTGTGCCAATTAATAATCACAAACTGTCTCCTTAAACAGAATTTCTTGAGATGACTGAAACCAATTAATCTCCCTCCTCATCATGTTCTCATCATACATTTTTCCCCACTTCAAAGGAATAACTCTAATCTGTAACATGGGAATTAAATAATCTCAATGTCAGCAACAAAAGGTTTCAATAAAAGACTTTAATCATGTCTTTCTCAGTTTGTAATTGCACAGCAAACATCAATCAGTTGCCTCCCTCTCAGTGTTTTGAACATTAACACTGTTTCCTGGGGCTCTGCTTTTTCATGCATGCATTTTCAAGCAGATTCACTTTAAAGTGAGATGATCTGGGAAGGTCACAGCCAACGGGAACAACCATGCAATTACTCTAGTCTTTCTCTACCCCTGTAGTCTGTGTTTCAACAAAAAGTCGACTTTTAAGAGACGCTCGGGTGACATTTGACCAGTTCCCTCAAAGTCAAATTTACAACATGACTACTTTACACAGCTGCTTCATTTACATATAGTCTGTTTTTGGTCATATATTTCATGTGAAGGAGTATGGGCACCTGATAACAATACTCAATAAGGACGGTTTAATTATAATTTCATATGTAAAAAAAAATGTATTAAAGTATTAGCCCAGTTCTTTGAGTTTCAGCAGTAAAACATAACTTTGTATGGGCTATTTTGGATATTTTTCCACTTAAAGAACTGAAGAGGGGATCATCTTTCATCTAATATGAAAAATGTGACATGTATATAGATTTTAATTCCCTTTAGTCTAAGATATTCAATCTTGTTTTTACAAGTGAGATGTCCTCTTAGTTTCTGTCCAAAACACAAAGGGTGATTGATACTCCTTTTGAACAGCTGGAGAGAAACATTCCACAGGACTGATTTTGTTTCAGAATTTCATGTTTTTTTGTTTCCGTGAGGTGAGGTTAAAGGAAAGGTTTCCCTCTGATGGCTCTGCAAGAAAAGGCTGATGTAACTGCAAAGTGGAAAAGTGCTGCTCCAATGGAGAATATTACTCTGTTCTTAAATGGCCGTTTCAGAAATCCTACCAATAGTTTTCTTGTAAAGTTCCTGCTATTGAAAATATAATGCTAAACCTCAGCTTAAATCGCAGTACTCGTTTTGATTTTCAGGATGTTTGGCAGCAGTCTAATGGAGTCCATGGCAGCTTATTCTGGAGGCAATGTTTGAGGAGCTGGTATTTAAAAAGCTTTAAATATTTGCTTCACATAGCCTTTATGATTAAGAGTGTTCAAAAGCTAAGCCCTGAAAATCAAGTTACAGTCTATTCAAACCATAACTCAGAGGTCCGATCTTAAAGCTTAGTGTAATATTCTTTTGTGCTTTGACTTTGTGCAAAGAACTTTTTTTTTTTCCTAAAATGTTAAGAGCAGTTTATTGAATATGTGTATGTATTTTGTGGATAATGTCTGCTTTCATTAAAAAAAATAATTTCGGTCCAGCTAGATTTTCACTCCACAGTGACTCAAATAATGTCCCTTTCAATCTGAGCAGGCCTTATAGGCCCTTATATTTTAAATAAAGATCCGTCGTGGATCAAATCCTTCAAACCTGCTCAAAACATACAGTATTTATGAGCTTCCTGTTTGCCCTACCTGAGTGTGTTGTCCCTTGCCTAATGGCCCAGAGCACAAAGACTTGATGAAGTGGTGGCTGTTATCAGGAACAATGGCTTACTCCATCTTGGTTCTATCTGGCTGACATCTTTGGTCCCTGGGGAGTTTTAGGTCGCTGCCAGTTGCTCATTTCTCCGATTGCATTGCTCAATTGTTATTGACAGGGGAAACTGGAAGAGAGAGAGAAAGCAAGGATTCAAGGCCATGGTTGCTGACTGAAAATAAGTGATAGAATTTCATTCGACAGTTGTTGTTTTTTCCAGATTAACCTCACTCATTTGCTCCTTGCGCTGTAAAACCACAGATCCATTTACAATAACCAGTTTAAATTGGAATAGAAAAGTGGTTACGCTCTAAATCTGAGTCGGCTGAACAAAATGTAATTGTCACTC
This sequence comes from Menidia beryllina, assembly GCA_013363375.1. NCBI lineage: Eukaryota > Metazoa > Chordata > Actinopteri > Atheriniformes > Atherinopsidae > Menidia > Menidia beryllina. The sequence continues at coordinate 2,451,202 of JABUIW010000245.1, read as the reverse complement.
GTGTGATAAAGGGCTCTGTTTGGCCTCAGCGCATAAAAGACCGACGGCGGGAAATGCCGATGCTTTTTGTAACTGATCATTTTCTCATTTAAAAACACTTCCTTTCAAATATAGCAAAATTGGTACATTCATTTAAGGCTTTTACTACACAGAAACTGACAAGAATTTACAGGACAGATGTGACAATGTACAAGTACTGGGAGGACACTTCACTACTCCCTCTATGATTTAATTATGCAAATAAGTCTTAAATATAAAACTGCTCATATGCATTAAAAATATAATTTAGTTATTTTCATGCAGCTTGATTTAAAATTCCTGTCTTCGAATGAGACAAGAGGGCAGATTTTTAACCTTTCTCCATTTTTCTAATAAAACCACAAAATCTGTGTTTGACTCTCAAGCTTGCAATAACCCTAGAAAATCACTTTTCAACATCCCTTAACCATTGAAAATCATGATCACAAGTCAAATTTCTATATGGCAGCTTCACAAGATGAGCAAATTGAGTTCAGATGGGTTAAGCATCCAATTCATCCCTGAATTGAGCATACCTTGCCGATGAATATGAACATAAAGTGAGTTTACTGGGTCATGCACCCGTATAACCAGACCTATCTGATGTCTGAACATCAGTTTAGTATTTACCGATGGCCGATATATGTATATGTAGTTGAGTAAAAGCCCCTGCTGTTCTCCAGAAGCTGTGAAAACTCTCTTAATCCCCGTCTTATTTTGTTTTAAGGTTAGCTTGAATTCGAGTCTCAAAGAACTTGCAAAAATGTGTACAGTGCCATAAAGATATGCAAATCTACAATAAGTCTCCAAATGCAGAAAAATGTTGCAGACAACAACAGGATAACAGATGGTGTGTTCAGTGTAAAAAGGTAGAGAGCCAAGAACTTTTGTTAATTGTATTGCAGCTTCTTGTAAGTCTTCCCATTTTGTGCGTTCCATTCAACAACTACCTGTGCCTGTCATATTGTTTGCCTGCCATTTACTCTCTACAGTATAGAAAAGATTAATGGATAGTTTACACAAACAAATTACTTTAGATCAGATAATGGGTATCATTTCCATTCAAGATTGTACAGATAAGCAGAGGGGTGTTATTGAAGGGATCTATTTCACATCTTTGCTTATTTCTTGTGTCGTTTCTCCTTTTCAATCTGGTCTAAGCATTTCTGCAGCAACCTCCAATGGGGATAAACAAACTTCATAACTAAGTAACAAATTGTCAGCATGCGCATTATCCTCTGAAGTGATCAAAACTGATGTGCCAGCCAGGCTCCACAAGACATTTGTCATTCATTCACATATTATTCCTATCATGGAAGTTTTTTTTTGCTTTGGCAGTGTGAAGTGAACATTTACATCTAGGGATGAATAAATTCATTTCTTCAGTTGACAATCAAGGAAGCCTGTAAAAATTAAGGCAGCCTATATAACCTCATTATCGAAAACATTAGCTGATTGAAAATGCAAGGAAAAAAAAAAGAGAATGTATTTCTTTTTAAATACAGATTATAGTTTTATAAACATATTTTCTATATGAGCTTTTCTTTTTTTAGGAACGGTATGCGGTAAACTGAGCAAATATTTTCATTTAAACCAGATGTCCTTAGACATGGCAGGGAATTGGTAAATATGAATATCAACCATCCACCTTTTGGGGGAAAAACAAACACACAGCCATTGGAGAGGCCTTTAAAGGTCGTGAAATCATTAAGAATTCATAGAATCACTTTTTATGAAGATCTGTGTGTGCATTATCGAGAGATGCTTTTTCAACTCATTAATATTGAATAATCGTGACAGAAAGGATAAATAAAGTCAATTATTGTTGTTATGAAGACAAATTTGGTTTGGACTAGTAAACAAAAAATAATCTTGGAAACAAAAGAAAAATCTAACTCTTCCACCTAGTACACAGTCATTGCTTTAAAACACCACGCAAAATGTATTATGTTTCAGTAATTTGGAATATAAAAACTATTACTTAGCCATGACTGGAAAGAAGATCACATTTGTATTCAGATGACATTTCAGGAACAATTGAATATCAAGTGGACTCCTTCCTGTATGTAGTGTACTATGAAAGACTTGTATCTGCCCCAAAGCTATTAAAAACATTTTTTCTTCGGCAATAATCCTATCAATATGTTTTCAATAAGGCAACTTATCGTGTCATGATTTTTAGGGAATCAAAAGCTAAAATTCCACATAAAAGCTTCCAGTTAAGTTTGTGCTATTCCGTTTTCTTTCTTTTTGTAAACTGTTTCATAATTGAGGCAGCTGCCGTGTGAAGTGCAACAACAGGTTCTGAACACTTCAGCCGTGACACTTTCATCATAAATTAGTTGAATAAACTAAAACCCTCTTTAGCAGATGCTATTTAAATGGGTGGAGACCTCATGTGACTTGGCAGTATTTCACTGACATAATATCCCGTCACTGATAATAAATGACAGAAGGACAATGGGCTAATGTGTGGGGTGTACCCTTTGGAGTACTCAACCCAGCAGTTTGGCTGACATTCTTAGTAAAGATGAGGCTGTTGCTATCAGTGACTCCATATGGGCCCCAATACAAAAAGTCCTGTGTCAGGGAAAAAGGGAGAAATAAGGGGATGGAGCCAAAAAAAAACAGCGAAAAAAGAAACTTCTTTTGGAATAGGGTGGGGTCATTTAATACCATTGAATAAGCTTGATTAACTTAATATAAATATTTTACATACCCCATCATATTTGTTTAACAAATGAGGCAAACATACCGTAGGTAAAATGAGCTATTGTCCAACCATGCGACCATGCATTGTGAACATATAACCATGAACATATAACCATTATGACATTATTGCTTTTGTAGCTTGGTGAACAAAAAGTTAAGTTCCACCTGTTTATCTCTCATTGCATATTGGAAGAAAATGACCCTAATGCTCAGAAATAATAGGAACCAGAGCACATATACAATATTGCATTTTTATTCATTCGCACTTATGGACAGAATTCCAGCACCACTAATTAATGAGCAAACAAACTAAATAAAGTAATCAAGGTTCCCCCTATGAGACAGAAAATAATTTGATACTGTTATCATGGAAAAGAGAATGTAATTGTAAAACTAATCAAAGGTAATTTAGGTCCTTCAAAGGAGCACAGTATGAACATAAAGACCAATCAGACTGTAAAGAATGACAAGTGTTTGGCATAAATGTGCAGTACAGTGTATACATGCACCCTTGTGCATAAGTTCTGATAGAGGAAATTAAAAGTGAGCAACTTTTTTTCAGAGCAGACATCTTATTACATAAAATATGAAATTAGACTACATCAGCACAATTTGAATTCAGACTATTCTTAAAATAATTACATTATTTAAGGGGCAGCATTTTTTTAAAAAGGGCAGATGAAAGGGATTTATTTCAGGGCCAGCCGATTACCTTTTTCTTTTAAAATTGATTCTAAAACAATTAAAACAAAGACAAATTGCACATCCACAGACTCCAAGTCTTAACTGTAATTCAGCTCAGCAGGTGAAGCTGTTTGAAGAGTCACATGCTATTTCTTTGGCACTTAATCAAAGGAAAATACAGCATGACCTCGAAAAGAGAGTTTGGATTAATCGGAGACAAATGACCAAATTAATCAGAGATTTTGACATGAACACAAAAAAAAACACACACACCAAAGCAGAAATGAGTTAATCAGCTCTGCTAATCAGTTCCCTGGAGGGGGGTGCTGTTTCACCAAGGAACCCTCTAAATAGAAAAAGGGCAAAGTCAACTCAATGTGTGGTCCGATATTGAACTACAGTATATAGATATCACTGTATGGTATCAATATTTTTTTTACATTGTGAAAATAGTCATGCAGCTACACATTTCTCATCCAAACAATGGCAGTCAGAGAACTGGGTGAGGCCAACATTCTCCATATATTTTATTAAGGCACTAGAGAAGTGAATCTGCATGCATATTCATTCGCTAAGCCAGCGAGAACATTGGAAATCAAAGAAAAACAAACAACTCTACATGCTCATTTATGGACCGGGTGTGAGTTCTCATGTTTTCTTAAAGGTGTGCGCCTCACATGCACACACACCCAGACAATCATCCAAGAATACAAATAACATCAAACTAGTTCTCAGAGTGGTGCAGCATAATTTAAATGGGCCAAAAAATGGATTTTGATAACAAGCCTTCAGAAGAATAGCTGACCCTCTTATCAGGCACTGAGAATGTTCAGCTCATCTGGCCTTTTCCAGAGTACTGACAGCCTGACTAAACCAGCCAACCTTCGTCCCAGGACTGTTAACCTCCCACAGCTCAAAGCAGTTATCACAAAGGTCTCAGAATGAGGTCTGAAGGTCTCCAAGGTCTTCTTAGTCATCCCAGGATTGTGCAACTAGCAGAGAAATAAGTAACACTTGATCATTTTTGCTTCTAAAAGATGAGATGGAGCACTGATTAGTACAGACATGGATCTCGCCACGCAAAAAATCTAGAGCAATTAATCATTTCTTCACTATAACTTGTAACTTTAAGTTTAATTGTTAGCGGTTGGGGTTATATAATAGTTTAACTTGAATATCAATGATGGGGATTGACCCCACTCAAAAACAGTGAATAATTGAACATCACAAGTCAAAGCTGGTGACCTGAACCCTACCCATAAGGAATTACACATTATTTCAGTTCACATAGATGCAGTGGAGTCAATGTCTGAACAACCAATGGAAAAATATTTCAACAGGCTTCCAAATTCAAAGTTAAAATGCTTGACTTAAAACACAGACGTGTCTATTCAAGGCTGATTTCCCTCATATTTGGAATTTGATATGAACAAAGAAAACAGAACACGAATTTCAGACTGGAAGCTCTACGACTCAACAGATTGCTGAAGGACGGCTTATTTGTGCTCTGTCTTTATATTTCAGCTCCTTTATGAGGATGGAAGCCAGACTATTAGCAACAGACAGTGACTCAACAAAGTTAACATACCAAAGATCCATTTCCCCAGGCAATACGCCTGCTAGGCCTGCTGAAACAGAGTCTCAGTAAATCTTTAAATTAAGGCCATACATAAGACCATGTGCCATACAAGAGAAAATATCAGGCTCACACATTTTAATCAAAAGGATGTTTGTTTTAATTGATTTGACATTTGACTACTATGTGGAAAACATGCGCTATATCCTTACCTTCTCAATTGTGCTTCGCATGAGACTCCAGAGAGCTAACATAGCCATGCAAAAAAGGTCAAACTGCAAGTTGACATTTCTTTCTAATGAGTTGTAAAAAGGTATACTGTATCCAATGGAATAGGTTAAAGCGTGGTGGCCATACTGCTGTCTCATTTCCCAAACTCAGCTCCTTCTTCTTCTGTCCGTATCTCAGCTCCTCGCTTTGTTCTCTTTTAACGCCAAGTGTAATTATCAAAAGAAAATCAATCTAAAGGCTGTAGAGAAATCTCAAAGAATCCTAAAAACCTTGGTTTGAAAAGTTAGTGATGAGAGGTAATTTTACACAGCTTCGAAAGTTCTTCCAGTACGCAGTGTAAAGACACAGACTCAGTATGTTTGGAAAGCAAACAAGATATATGCGGAGCCTCAAACCTATCTGGTGTTCTGGAGTATCGCCTCATGCTGTGCACTGCGCAATGAACTGAGAAGAGGCATGCAGGCCAAAGAATTCACCACTGCTGAAAAACACGATGAAGTCAAGGCTACCACTTACAAAAATGTGTGTTTGTCTTCATGGGATGGTGTTTGCTGAACATGGAAAAGCAGTTTTGACCTGTTTTGGAATGCATCAGTGAGTTTCTGTGCGACACACTGGCTGTCCATGATGCTGCTTTACATCGCATGATACTGGAGGGTACAGATCTGAAAGAGTGATGGAAATTTAAAGATTGTTTTTATGAGGGGGTACTTTAGAATTAATTGAGCTGATCTGAGACTGACATCTTTACTATGAAAAAAAAGCTCACAAACAGGTTATGAATTAAACATGAGAACTGACCTCAATCTGAAACCAACAAATGGTGAAAGATTAATTAACTTTAACATAAACAATGATAGAATGTAGCAGCTCGTGGCCACAAGAAACCATTAAAGTATGTCCCCATTGCTAAAGATTCCGCATCCATACATTAAAGAGACTTGTAAATAATTTAGTCTAAAGTGTCTTAGTTTCTCTGTTTTTTCTCTTTGACTGTTGTTAATTACTGCACCTACAGTTTAAAGAACTAAATCACACGAATGTGCACGGAGGATTACCATACCAATTTAAAGTAGAGGAAATATTAAATAAATTACTTGTGCTTATATGAGGAAATAATTAATTTGCTAATTCTGTTGTCTATAGGAGAAAATAAAGATACAAAGGGGTTAAATAATTGGATAGTTCCCATCAGAGGTGGGCCAGTTAACAATAAATGTGAAAGGCTTTAGTCTTACGTAAGTTTTATTCTGCTGTGACCTCTGTGGGTCTCTCTCAAACCCAGATATTTAAAAGTCCAGGATGAAAGATGAGAGGAATGCCTGAGTTGTCAGAAGCTATTCTATACACACATCTGTCAGCAAACCAGTCTTCAAAGGCTGAGAGAGAGAGAGGAATGGACCTGGGGAGAATGGCCAAAATGACAGACACATAAGAATGAAATGAAGAAACAGAGGTGAAGGGAGCAGAAAGACAACATGAAAATGGAAACGTACAGGCGAAAAAATGGACATAAAAGAGGGGCGTCCAGGCTGAAAATGAAAGATTTTTTTTAGTAACATCTATTGTAGAACTAGTTTGATACTCAATTTAGTACAAAAGTGTAAAAGTGATGTTAAATAAAAAAAACTTCTGGATCAACATATGAACAAACACACAAGCAAACGCAAGATGTGTATACTGTCAGCCTAGTGCTCCCAAATACAAGATTCAGATGTGTGATGGCGCTTCAAAGGATCTGCCACAACTGTGTTGTGTGACTGAACGGATAGTTCTTAACTCATGTCCATTTATCCTGCTCAGCAATCCTCCTGGCACTTTTTTGGCTTTGTTTGGACACAAAACATCAATTTCCTCCTTTAGTTATATCCTTGCATAAACGACTGAAGGAAACGTTTATGAAACACAGAGCAAGACGAAAAATCTACAGAGACTACTTCCAGTGTACAAGAAATGGCAAAAGGAAATGAATCCCTTTGGGTTTTTACATAATTGATGAATGAACTTTGATTACTAATATCATCTAAAGTCAACCTAAACATGGCGCCAGAGTCATCTGCCTGGACAAAATGCGCATTAATTAACTCAGTCTTTATTAATCTCTCACTGTTACTGTGTGTCTGTTGGGTTCTTCTGGGGAGCAGACATTTGGTGATCTAAACAGCTGCAGATGGAGGGAGTCAGCTGGCATCAAGCGTGTACAGTGTGCAAGTCTCAAAAACAAGACGTCACACACCACCATACAGAAGACATGCCGCAGGAGGAACTTGACTTGAATTGTAACTTTCATGACCAGCACAGAGTGGAATAAAAAGACTCATACCCCTTCAGGAGCTGCAAATATGTGCTTATGAGGCAGCTTTAACTTTAACAGACATGTTAAAAAAACATACGTTTTTCTCACTTTGGAAACAAATTCTGGACAAAAAAATTGAAAACATCTTGACCACAATGGACTATAATATACAGGAAAATGACATTTATCCCTTTCATGATGAATGAGAAAAGCCTTACTGGGGACATAGTTTAAGATTGGGAGATATCCTAAAAAATACAAAGGGTTAAGGCTTTCTTCCTGGTTTGCCCTGCATAGCATTTATTTCTGACAGATTTCAAACAGGTACATTTCCAGACAAAATGAAAATAGCCAAAGTTATTCCACTGTTCAAAACCGGAAACAGACACCATTTTACAAACTATAGGCCAGTTTCTTTACTCCCTCAATTTTCCAAAATAATTGAAAAACTATTTACCACTAAACTAGATATCTTTATGGAAAAACACAACATATACACTGACAATCAATATGGATTCAGGTCAAACAGATCAACATCCCAGGCACTACTACAACTCATGGAGGAAATCACAGATTGCTTTGACGATAAAAAGTGGCAGTTGGGGTTTTTATTGATTTAAAAAAGGCTTTTGATACCATTGACCACAACATATTGCTGACCAAACTAGAAAGGTATGGGATAAGGGGAGTTGGGTTGGATTGGATAAGAAGCTACTTAGGAAATAGACAGCAATTTGTTCAAATAGGGGAACATAAATCAGAGCTCTTGGAAATTACATGTGGAGTACCACAGGGTTCAGTTCTGGGCCCCAAATTATTTATCATTTATATAAATGACATCTGTAAAGTTTCAAGGGCACTGTCATTGATTTTATTTGCAGATTACACAAATGTATTTTGTTCGGGCGAAAGTTTACCGCAGATCTTGGAGCTAATTACAACAGAAATGAATAAATTTAAAATTTGGTTTGACAAAAATAAATTATCTCTTAATTTGGACAAAACAAAGTTTATCATATTTGGAAGAAAGAATTCTGAGATTAATGGAAACATTTCAATTGATAATAAAGAAATCAAAAAAGTGAATGAAATAAAGTTTATTAGTGTGATTTTAGACCACAAGATCTGCTGGAAACCACATGTAAGCTATGTGAAAAATAAGCTTGCCAAATGCTGTGCTATTCTTAGCAAGGCGAGTCATATATTGAACCCAAAATCACTAAAAATGCTTTATTTTTCATTGTTTTTGCCATATTTGATTTACTGTGTTGAAGTTTGGGGCAACATCTATAAGAGCACATTACAATCCATATGCACTATACAAAAAAGAGCAATAAGAATAATATGCAAGGTAGGATTTTGAGATCACACCAATCGATTATTTATACAGCTATATACATTAAAATTCACTGACCTGGTAAAATTCAAGACAGCGCAAGTAATGTATAAAGTAAAAAACAAACTAGTGGCTAAAAATATAAATGAATTGTTTCAAGAACGAGATGAAAAATATAATTTTAGAGGAGATGCAGTATTCAGAACGAAGACGGTACGAACAGCGATGAAAAGAATGACTATATCAAGTAGTGGAGTGAAGTTATGGAATAGTCTACAGCCGTGTTTAAAGCAGAGTGTGAACATAAATTTGTTTAAGAGTAGGTACAAAAACTTACTTTTGGATAAATATGTAGAAGAGGAAAGATAAAAAACAGGTAGATTAATATGGAAGAGTGAATGTAACTAGTTAAATGAGCAACTTAGGTCACTTGAATCATTAGGGATGGGAAACTTAAAAGTTCATACTTCGTCCCATTCCTTTTCGAGCAATTTATTATGGTTTATGTATTCATTGTGTTGTGTTGTATTTACACATCTTATATTGTTTTGTTGTTCGAATAAACTGAACTGAACTGAACTGATTTAGGAGAAGAAAGGTTGCATTCGACTCAACAAGCAGGTGACATTGGTGGGAGGTAAACATCGCTGTGTTGCAGCAGCCCTTTGCTACGCATTCTTCTCCTCATGTACCACAACAACGCACACATCCGTGGCCTTCTGCCTGAAAGCGCGCTCCAATGAGACCAGAAGAGAATAAAGTAATGAATGAAAGAAAATAATCCACAAAAACCTTCTGTGTGTCTCCTAACCTTAGGACTCAATTTCCCTTGGTAGAGTATTGAGTTGGAATCAGATAACTACCACAAAGTGTGGAAAATCTAATGCATACCAAGTGAAGAGACATGCCGACAATCCCCAGTGGCCGATAGACAGTATTCTGTACTTGCAAAGAACAAATCGAGAAGAAATTTAAAAGGAAAGAAGCAAGAAAGAAGGAAAGGCATTAGGAAATGAGTGTGGTATTTTTTCTCTTCAATAATCAGGTGCATCCATGACTCGTTTCCGAGTCAGGTCAGGTGAGAAAAGACATTCCACAGCATTTCCACATCAATTTAATGAGGGTTTTTTTTTTTCAAATCAGCGACCGTAGAGCAGTAGTTAAACATGGGTAAAACATTGGGATACAATTCAATTTATAGAATTATGGGATCAAAGAGCAATTACCTCTGAAAGTATCTGATTCAGTCTTTGCAGGTAATTCATAGAGCTGCTGAGATAGCCTGAAACTTGCAGAGCCAGCACCAGTGCCTTACAAGATTATGGTACACGCTGCTGTACTTTAGGGATGTTTAATCCACTGATTTCACTGTACAAGATATTTCAAAAGCATCCCCTGTTGTCTGAGAATGTTTGACATGGTGTTAGCAAAAGGGTGTAAGGGATTGCTGTCTATAAGGACTGAAACTCTGGCTATTTTTATATGAAATGTGATAAGAAATGGTTTGGACAAGGCTGTGAGAAATATTCAGAGGCTCACAGCTGCCAATGTGGGTACAGCATAAAAGGGATAAGTGAACTTACTAACAGTCTAAGAAGTAAGGTGGATTTTGTGAGCAAAGGTGTAGCCAAAAACATCCTCAGTGCTACGAATAATTTCTGTGAGCTTCCAAAAAATTTTTATGGACTTCCTCTCCTGGAGATAGACAAGTAGATTCTAAAAGTCTCTAAGTCTTTTTTTCTTCTATAAAACATGCATGAATGCACAGTGTATATGCACATATTAGTCATCTCTTTTTATGTACATTTTGAGACAGGCTAAAGCCCCTCAAGAAATGAGTTAGAGAAGGCTGAAGAACTATTGCAGGGAAGAATTCACAAATTTTTACTTTCAATAAACATGCTGTGACATTTATTACTTTTACAACCTATTGCTTCTGTCCTCATAACCATGGAAATTAATTAAAGCCCAGAAATTGTCACTTTGTTGAATTTGAACTCAGCAAGTGCATTTTTTTCTTCTCGTTTGAGACGTATTGCTCACTGCTTTGGCTCCGCAAGCAAAAATTATGATGAGCAGGAGGGATTTTGCAAAAGGCAGCAAGGGAGTTCAAGAACTTTTAGAGTACCGCTCAGTAGGGAGCATGAAAGTGACATAAAGACGGAAAAAGGGAGCTAAAAAGAAAAGCCCACATGTGCAGAAGAGAGGACTGCAGAGCAAAACATGTTTTCTCCTGGTGAATATACTGTGAATGTGACAGAGTCAGACTTGCATTTCACAGTACCTGCACCCCCACATGTCAATTACTTTTAATAGGTGTGGCTATATGGGTTCCTGCTTATCACAAGCTGACATACTGCATTATCATATACGCAGAAAAATGCTACCATGATTTATTTCAGACTAATGGTATTCCGCTGAGACAGTTTGTTCAATTTTTTTTAGGAATTTTATTCATAAGGTGCAGGAATGGCTGCCTCGAATTCAAACAAATGCACTTTGCAACATTCAGTGTATCATTACAGTTTGAAAAGAAACCATTTGTTCGTGTTATGGCATTTATACTCTCTTAGGAAAATCCACTGAACTAAAAATTTAATAGAACAGTTTCTCTTGATGTCGGACAACTCAACTACAATAACCACAATGTTATTCTGCTAAATTCTATGACATCATAAATCATGATCCCAACATTTTGTCACAAATGGCTGGAGAAATAGTGTAAGGTATTCACCATCAGAAAAAAGAAGGAAAAAAGAGAAAAAAACCTTTAGAGAGAATTGATGCAAAAAGTCCATGGGCCCTGGTGATTTAAAAATCGTTATATTTTTCCAATGTTGGCCAATGTTATTACTAGTACAAAAATCAGTGATTACATCAAAATGATTTTACAAAGTTGGGTAAATTCAATATTTACTTTGAGCAGATATCAGTGGACATTTCTGTCTACTCACAATGTACTTCTTGGGATATGTGTTCTAGTTGTCTAAATGTCAAATAAAGACTATGGAGACTCAGAAAATTAAACTTATGAAGTTTAAGCTCAGTAATAAACAGTACAGGCTCTTGACGGGCTAGTGTAGTTTCAAAGTATCAGATTTGCTTCACTTACACAAATTCCATTTCATAATAAAACTACTACTTTGTGAGTTTTAATTAAGTTGAATTACCCTCGGTAAGTGTGTTGGAACGGAAAACTACATGGGAAGGCGATGAACTTCCAGCAGCATGGCCAAGCATGTTGGCTGTTTTCCACATGCTTCTTTCGTCATTATGTGGAAAGAGCTGTCATTCATATTGAGGACGTTTCTCCCCTCTGAATACATTCAGGTCCGATTATTCACAAGGTGTGAAATGTGTCAAACGCACACATGTGCTACTAGGCATTTATCAAACAGTGCACACACACACACACACTCCGTATTGCACTTTCTTTCCTGGAATTCTGCAACCTGCTTCTGTTGATCTCTACCTTTCACTTTTAGGAGAGATAATGAGATGAAAAGGCCTGAGCGGGAATGGATAGAAGGAGCAGAATGAGGAAATGAGACATTTAGACATTCAAGCTAGTTTGATTACCTGCTGGAAGTACTTTGTCGCTGGTACTGTTCCATCTCTGTCTCGTGTGTCTGTACTGGGCAGATATACTAGCAAATATTAAAAAAAAGATAAATATCCTGAACAAAAGAGAGCTACACATGTTGCTGATATGCAAGGTCATTACCAATAGGTCAATAACATAATTGAAAAGCAACACATTAGAACTAAAAAAGTCCTACTGCACCTCTGATCTCAGAGGACACTGGTTCAGAGTTAAGCTTTATTCTCTATAAGAATCATTACGGAGTTTCAAGGCCACTTGATGAAATCAAAACAAATAGTTTAAAATGTCAAACCGAGTAGTATAAAAAATGCGTTACAAGTGCAGCTTGGCGGCCCTATGGCTGAGCTGAATTGAAAGGATTAACTGAGGTAGTTCATTTTGACGAATAAAGAGATTTATGGCTGAATAGTCTAGTCTTTCTTCAGAGGGACAACACATCCAAGGCCTCGCTTTCAGCAACTAGACACACATTTAAAGTAAAGTTAAAAGCACAAAACAGGCATGAAATATCACAACACTGGATAGACTTAGAACACACAAAAACACAACTAATACTCTTATAATGTTCTCACAGTGCATGCTGGGAAAGCTAACTACAGTGACACTAAGGCAGCATAAAAGCCTGATATATGGTATTGCTGTGTTTGCTAAATTGAAGCATAGGGAGACATTAAGGATTACATCTTTGGAAGGCATAGATGGGGGTAGTATTTGTTTAGTTTCATAAAAACTTTGCTGAGGATTTACCCACGTAGCATCAGTGGGTAACCTGGAAGTCTCTTAGTGGACAACTTGGACACCATTTTAGCTTTCATGCTGTGTAGGTGATCCTACTTAGCAGCATGTTCAAGATTACACCATCAGAGGCTGACAAGCACAGAAATCCCACCTCTTGTGGTGTTACCTGTCTCACAGCCCAAAAGCCAGGTGGAAGAAAGTCCATCTCATGGTGGAATGAATATTATTGCCTCAACAAATATTCCTATTCCATCCTCTGGATAAACAGATATGATTAAAAAATTCCCGGGCTGAAGCTACATCGAACTGAAGAGAGAGGACTATTCAAACTATTCAAATGACCAAACACATTTTTAAATTTTATTAGAAATCACTGATGTGGAATTCTCAATTGAAAGAGGAGAGCGTTGAAGAAGTCACTGGGTACTCCCTGTAGTACAAATCTTTAACCCGCTCAATACAATTTATGTAAGATGAAAAAACAATTTATGAAAAAGACGACTCAGGGCTGCTGAGCAGCTAGAATCATATATTGGACAGTTTAAATAAAGATTCTCAAGCTGACATTTAGTAACTTTGTGTCCAGAGAAACATTGTCAAGAATGCTAATGGGAAACAATAATTATCCCCCTGTTGACACAGTCATCCTGACACACAAGCACAGAGCCAAAAAAAACAGGCAGTTAATTTAGCTTATAAAAGATACATCACAGTCTCATGCACACTCCATCCCATAATCTGCTAAACGGAAATGGCTTCTCCTTTACGCATTTCCACTGCACTGTTCATCAATTAGTCATTTAGCATTATTCAAAGCCAGCTTGGTTTTCAAACTAAATCTGAAAATGCTTTGGTGAGATTTTATTACCTTGTAATCAGCAAAGAAACTAAAATAAGGCTCAACACGATGTATTGATATAAATGTGTTGAGAGAAATGGACAATATACAAACTGACACTGTTGCAAAAAGCAAGCAATACTAAGTTTCTAGAAATTGTTTTCCTCTAGCTTCTGTCGGACATATGGCACACAAACACACTCAGACACAGCTCGGTTCCATCATACATATTTTAAACCTCTGAACACCAGAGTCAAGGTCAGGGTAATGTAAACAGGTACCGAAAAGCATCTCCTCACGTAAATGCAGAGAAGTCTGAACCAAGGATTTAAAACATTATATGCAAGCTGGGGTCACACGCACACACACACACACACACACACACACACACACACACAAATGCATGAGAACTGCAGAAAAGTTTAGTTCAGATCATAATGAATTATGCATTCAGAAACCTGTGCTTGCCATCAAAACAAAGCATCAATTTGCATTACAACAAATAATACCCCAATTTATTGTGCAACTGTGTAAATGGATTGTATGTTAAAGAGTATTTATGCAGAAACTGTTTATAAATTACTCTTTTTTAACCCTTCGTCTTCACAGAGAGGTACAGCTATACGGCTCTGTGTAGCGAGAATAGAAAGGGTTTTCTGAGAGAAAAAAAAAATCTATTTCATTCACTTTGTTTGAGATATGGACAATCTGTTTACTGCTAATTTATAAGATCCAGAAGATACCTTTTATGTTTGTTGCAGTTATTGGAAACCTATGCTGTGGAGCTTCTATTTTAAAGCATGAGTTTGAGTCCATCTGAGGAAGTAGGAAATAGAAATCTATTAAAAGGCATAACTTCATAAAGTGAGAGCAACCAGCACGATCATACAAGTGGTTCATACGACATACCAAGCTGCTCTAAAGCAAAACAAATTCATACTACATTTTATATCCCTCTCTGAGCATGGGAAGAGGGCATAGAAAGTCTCCCATCATCACCTGAGAGAATTGAAGAAATTGATTATGCCTATATTGATCTTCCCCCACGCCTGACAAAAAGGAAATTATTGGCTTTAAGGTAAGTTTGTTTTGTTTTTTTTTAACATGAAAATTGTTTTTTTTTTAAAGCGGAAGAAAAAAGTTTACACAAAAGCAGTGTTGATTAAAGTAATTTCTCAATTTCTCAAAGGCAGTGAAAAGCAGGAAAAGCATCTAACAGAGGAAAGTGAAACAACAGGAACTCCTACTGATACAGGAGGTGTTGCTGTTGGTGCTCACCTGTGAGAATTTTTTTCCTCTTTTCATTGGTGTCTGAATTTGTGAATTTAATCGTCCATGTGTGTATTCTTCCCCCCCCGTGGTACATAACTGTGTGAGATGTAGAAATCTAAATCAAATGCCCCTCATGTAAGCACAGCACTAAATAAACTTATCTCACAGAGCGAGACACATCCCGGCTTAATAACAGCCATCAGTCTTCACAGAGTAAACACCGAACAGTCATTACATTTGTGTATAATGTGTGAGGAAGTCAGTTTGTCTGTAGGGTGTGAGTTTCCAGTGCAAAGGATTTGTGTTGTGTTTGTGAGATTGTATCTCATTAAAAGTGTTGTTTACTGGCAAGGGTTGGAGAGAGTTGTGAGTTAGAAAGAGAAGATTACTTGCAATGATTCTGTTTTAATTATACTGACAGCGTTTTAGTCACTTGCTTCTACAGAAAAATCTCTCTGGGTCTTTTTAAATTTGGTCCTCCTCCTGTCATCCTCCACTGCTTACTGCAGTCGTATCCTGCTGCTTTCGATCTTTGCCTCAATCTGCAATTTTTTCTGTCTCTCTTTACACTTCACTACCGCCAAATTCCCTTACTAGCATGTGTCTCCTTGGCCTGAGGACTGGTGTGTTCCCAGCTTTGGAGGGACCTCTGACAGGTCGTGGTGCCAGAAGGCCGGTATGACTGGCAGCAGGCTGGGTGGGCTGCTCCAAATCCATCACTGAGACGCGGCTGAACTGAATCGACGGCATGGCTACAAACTCACTTGGGTGTGAAACAAATGTCACTCTGACTCTTTTCATTCCTCTTCCCATCCGTTTTTCTTCCAAATGGCATTTTACCGGGACTTTTGTGCTTTTTGCTGCACAACAATGCTTTTTTTGTAGGGAGGGCGGCACGGTGGTGTGGTAGTTAGCACCATCGCCTCACAGCAAGAGGAATCTGGGTTCTGGGTTCGATTCCCCAGGGAAACCAGGACCTTTACGTGTGGAATTTGCAAGTTCTCCCTTCGGCTGTGTGGGTTCTCCGGTTTCCTCCCACAGTCCAAAAACCTGCATGTTTGGTTTACTGGACATTCCAAATTGCCCTTAGCAGTAAATGTGAGTGTGTCTCGGAGTGTGTCTGGTTGTTCGTCCTTGTGTGTCTCTGTGTGCCCCTGCAATGGACTGGCAGACTGTCCAGGGTGTACCCTGCCTCTCACCCACTGACCACTGGACCAGGCTCCAGTCCCCCTGCGACTCCATTAAGGAATAATCGGTTACGAAAATGGATTGCTGGATGGCTCAATGATCTTCAAGTTGAGCAACCATGGGAGGATGAAGTTCACCTGTGACCAAAATGATGGGTAGGATGTTCACCAGTCACACAGTCCATACTTTGATCCATTCTCTTCTAATAATATCAAAGTAGGGCTAAATTTTAAGATTGATCTTTTAACTGGAGAACATCATATAGGAAACTTCCAAGAGTTTGAAGTTACTTCCAGTAAAAAAAAAAACTAAAAAAAAAACACAGGTTCAGATATTTTCCTGTATATAATTAAAGGAAAAGCACGGATATTTCAGTTCTTTCTTATTACAGTTCTTTCTTATTTCTTACATTTTAATTTCTTATTTACATGACAAAACTGTAGTTAATAAGTAACGTTTGCTGAATATTTAAATGTTTGTGTTTGTTGATAAATCCAAGTCTAGTTTATTGAAATATTTTTTAAAGCTAAATCTTCTTTAAGTCTTTTAAATGTCCTAACATTTAGAAGTCAATTAAATATTACAAAAGCTGCCAATAATCTATGAGAAACAGTTATTATTTATCATCTTAGTTTAATAAAGTTGCTTAAAAGACAACCACTCTTTTTGACTTTGTAACTTTCCATTGAAGATAACTGGGGGGAAAAAATGTGAAGGCAGCTGATTCTGACTATATTGCATCATTTTGTGTGTTAATACCCCGACAGTCTTTCATTAAACCTCAATCAGTGCTCACAACAGGAGAGGCTCAGATACTTGAACATGCTTGTTGCCTAACAATCTTATGACAGCAGTTTGAGATTAAGACTGATGGTTCTGATAAGAATATCAATGCACCACAAGATGCACACGCAGCAAGTAGTGGTTTAGTTTTGTTCGAGGCTTAGAAACCCTGCATTTCCGAGCCTTAATCTGTGTCTGTTTCAGTGTGAGTGCATCGGCTGTGTGTTTTGCCTGTGTGTCCAGCTGTATTAATGTGTTTTGAAAGATCCCAGGGATAGGACGTGGAAACTTAGCTAAACATTTTGCTCCACATATGGGCTCATTTTTTACTCCAGTGCAAAAATACAGGAACAGTGTAAAAGCCTTTATACATAATTCACCACCATCTGTCCACAGCACATGTTGTGGAATAAAAGCTGTCTTGTACCCTTTTCTCCTCATTTTTGTCTCCATCTCCATCTTTTTTAGTCTTGAGGCCGTGTAAATAGTCCCCTCCCACCCCGCCACACCTTATGCCATCATTCACCAACTCGTACCATTTTTTGTCACCTCCTGCTTGTCGCTTTCCCCCTTCTTTCATTTCAAAAGATGCTTTTTTACAAGGCTTTATTTTCCTCTTCCCAAGCAAAACATACAATTTTTCTTTGTTTCAACAACTATTTCTCCATTATCTTTTTTTTATACTTGTTCAAAATCCACTTCAGCTTTCAACTACTTCTCACTGACTCACACTTTTCAAGGCCGTGCATCTATTTCATAACACATATGTCACGTCCACTCAACCTGGAGGTCAGTTCAAATTTTTATCACCTCATCAACAGTATTGTCCAGATCTGTGTTTGTATCTATACGAGTGTAGGTGAGAGCTTGAATGGTCTCAGTCTAATCAGTTTTGTTTTGGAGGCAGACAATACCATGGTAGTGAGAATCAGTTTCTTTTGTAGTCCTAGTGGAGTTGAAGGCTGCAGTGTGTGGGTGGTTAAGTGTCTGCCGATCTTTATGTGTATCTGTGAGCACATTTGTGAGTGGGTAGCCTGTCAGCTCACTGCAGAGGAGCAGTCTGCAGTTTGGTCTGCTTCCCCAAAGCGAGGTAGGCCAGAGGTTCCATTAGCAAAGTCTCATGTGAAAATGTGAGCAGAAGAATTGGAAAGGACATTTGCAGAAAGGAAGGATCAATGCAGAGAGGAAATTATAGTGAGAAACGTGACAGCAAGTGAAATGTGTGTCCTGTTGCATTCATTGGTTATTATCCGAGTTATCGTGATTCGCTTTGTTTAAAAGAAAAAGAAGACACTTATCTCAATGAATCGGTTAAAAAGTTTGCATCGATTATTATTACAAGTGGTGTCCTCTGTTGAAATGTCGCCAAAAAGCCATGGGACACATTTGGATGTCTGGAATCGTGACTGACTCTTTTTTCCAGCACCTGTGGTTTAAAAATGTTTCATTACCGGTTGTTACAGGTTTTGATGAGAGAGTAATGTAATGCCACATTTGATTATGGTGCATTGCAACTTAGAAATTGCATTTTAAGGTAGTTTCTTAAGGTAAAGCCAGTACATCCACTCAGGCAACTCTGCATCTTCAAGGATCCCACATCGCTTTTTTTTTCCAGACATCATTCATGGGAATAGTTTATTGTTGGTACATGTCAAAAATACATTTTCTTGTTGCGGTCAATTCAAACAAATATATATGATAGTATAAACTTTTTGCAGCTTAAAGCATTTGCAGCTACTGCGTGGGGAATTGGAAATAATCACATTTTTATAACAGTAAGGTAAGAAACTCCGCTCGACTCTCTTTACACAAGATTGCTTTTTTCCCCTCTTTGGCCTTTTGAACCCGAGGTACCCAATAGGATACCATTTTCTCATTCTTAAAATGTAAGCCTTTGGGGTCATTGTTTAAGTATGCCTAGCTCCAGTACATCCTGTTCAAAGCAACACAAAGCTTTTCAAAAAGCTTGAAGCTTTCACATACTAACATGAAATGGGAATGCATAATGCATGGACAATGAGTCTCATGGTTGTTCAGCATAACTGATGTCTGTTATAAAGATAAAGATGTTAGGAAGATTTATCGGCACTATCAGCAATAACCACATATTTTTATACACTAATGTTTGCAAATATAAAAATTTGAATAAGTTGCTCATACACATGTGTGACGGTGATATTAGCCCATGAAGACAAACAGGTTTGTTAAAAAATATTGATTAAATAAAGCAGGTTCCATTACCTATTCCCAGTTTTAATTTCTTTTTTCAGAAAAAACTGCTTTAAATATGTTGTGTTTTTAAGTTTTTTTAATTCTCTGTACTGTGTGTGAATGCGTCAGGGCTTGAAAAAAAAATGGACACCATCCAATAGTGGAACGGTGTTTGGGAATTACTGTGGCTTTTCCCCATTCCTTCGAACACTCTTATTTCTATCGATTTATTTTCATATGCAGTTTAAAAACCCTCATTAGGAAAAAGCACAAATTGACTGAATTGTAACTGTTGTAGGTTTAAAGGAACGTTGACAAGTTCTTGCTGGTCAGCTGATTAGTCACTTGAAAACTAAATTTTTTTTTTTCTTTTTTAAATCAAAAAGGTTTGGAGATCTATTTTAGTACACAGTGAAAAGAGAAAGTGCCACGTGCAGATGAGAAGAGTGAAAGTCAATAGAAAAATCAGTGTTTGTTTATCATAAGTGTTCATTACAAGCAGTTTGAAGCCAGTTTTCAGTACCAAAATACAAACACAAATTTAACACTTTATAAAAGCGGCTGTGTCATTACTTTTGACAGAAAAATCCACTATGTCTTTTTTAAAGTGTTACGAATAAGAACTTTGTCTCTTGTGACATGTCATTATGCAAATACTTACAGTAAACCAGAAAACATATTTAATTTTTGTTTTGACCCCTGCGGGCACCATCTTCTGCACAATGCATGAGGCTTTACTCTTTACTCTTAACTCGGGTAGCTGTGTTGATCCAGGTGGTCAAATACTTTGTTAAAAAAAAAATCCAACTGAAGTGTACATTTCGTTAATTATATAAAAAAAATGAAAACAATTACATGTCCCAGAAGAGACAAATCAATGGTGACTACCAGCAGATGTTTTAAAAGTGAGCACATAAAAGATTCAGTGGTATTTACAAATGCAGTTAAAAGACTGACATTTTAAGGTTATTTCCCTTTTAAAAACTGAAACTTTCATTCTATTCAAGGAAAAAAAAAAACATTCTGGCTCTTTCCTGTAGGTTTTCTTCATTATGACAAAATCCTGAGAATTTCTATTAGTATTCTAAAAGCTGTTGCGTGTCCAAGCAGCGACCGACTGAGAAACAATGGACAAAGCTCAGGTTTATTTCATGCACCAAAGAAGAGCGATTTTAATTAAAATATGGTGCTTGCAGAATTGTGTGGTAACGGTTGGAGCAGGTGAAATGACGTCAAGTAGAACTTTATAAAGCTTCCCACCAAACCATAATGAACTCTTCTTGAATAAATTTGTATATTGTGAGGTTTTGTGACCATTTCCATTATCCACTTTTTAAAATGATCTTATAACTTAAAGTCTACCTTTATTGTATTTTTCTTCGTAAACTTCTTCTTTTCTCCAAGTCTTTCTCATCATGGGGGCATATATGTACTTTCTCATCTCTCCCTCTGCTCCGGCAGGCTCCAAGCCCAATAATTTAGAGCAAGAGGGGTCAGAGAAAATGCTGTCCAAGAAGGATTCATCTCTCCAGTCCCTTGGCACTACATTTTATCACCAGCTCTTTAAAAGCATGCTTAATGTTTTGCTCCAAATAGAGAATTGCCCTTGTAGATCACTGACACACAGTTCCATTTTCCACAGTTGTAATGTCTGTTTTAGTTAAGTTGGTGTCCATATGAGACAGAATTCTGAAGACCAACGAAAGACATGCTAAAAAAAAAGAGCTGTATAAGAGTATGCTGTGGGATGAATATATTGCATTTGGTCTAACAGTGTTTGATAAGCTAGTATGAGAGAAGTTTAAGTGATCCTTTCTGTGACCAAATCCTACATTAACTATGGAAACAGCATAGTTATGTTTATGTTCTGTGCCTTGACGAGTTGAAGAAAGAGGACAATGTCAGACTTGGCCAAGTGAGCATCCATAACTGACAGAGTCCTAACATTCCTTTGGGACTCATGGCTGGTGGGTGAACATGTCCCGTTGCCAAGCTGTTACATTCTTCTATGAATTCACAAAGTTTTGCTAATTGAATTCGACTACTTCCCTAAATTTCAAACCATAAAACACAACAACACTCCCATTTCATTTATGGTATTTACCAAAATTATTTTGCTCTGTCCTTTCTTTAAGCCCGTGTTTTCCCGTTTTTGGCAGCTATGCTATTTATTCTCCAAAGGTCTTGAACTGCTATTCTCATTACACATAAAAAGTACCATGTTCAGGAGCTGTATTAAAATATTTTATATTATTGTAGTGTCCAGGAAGCTGGGGTAAGCGTAGCCTAGGGCATGCTTTCTTTGGTGTTCATACAGGACTATTCAAGGAATGAATAAAAATGGAGACAAGTCGCCGAACATAAAAACACAAATTGGAACGCCCACATTAGTTGTAAGGAGTGAAAAATGTGAAAGAAACATACAGGTTTTTTGTCTGAACACAATCAAAGACGATACTTTGGACAAAGGTTACTGAGCAGCAACAAAGAATGAGTGACTACAGACTTTGAAAATAAAATGTGTGTGACATGACAGCCATAAGGTTTCAAAGCTTTGATTGTTATGCATATAGCATTTCATGAAATAAACCCATAGAAATGGAGGTATTAATGTTCACAACCAAAGCAGTGAATCTGTACTGGATGCTGAAAACTAACTGTTCAAAAAGTACATGGGACGCACCTCACACATAAGGGCAGACATTGGAGATTAGAAGAATTCAATTAAATGGTATATTTTTTCAGTAATTTAATTGAATCCATGTGCTCCGTTTTTAAATCAGCTAGGTTTTTCTTTTTGATTGATCTTTGGCAAAAAAAGATACATCTCAGCTATAATTTTAGTACAATAGTCCTGAAATGATAAGATATCCATCCATCCATCCATCCATTTTCCGCCGCTTATCCGGGGTCGGGTCGCGGGGGCAGCAGCCGGAGCAGGGAAACCCAGACCTCCCTCTCCCCGGCCACTTCAGCCAGCTCCTCCGGGGGGATCCCGAGGCGTTCCCAGGCCAGCCGGGACACATAGTCCCTCCAGCGGGTCCTGGGTCTTCCTCTGGGCCTTCTCCCGGTGGGACGAGCCCGGAACACCTCCCCAGGGAGGCGACCAGGAGGCATCCTAAACAGATGCCCGAGCCACCTCAACTGGCTCCTCTCCACGTGGAGGAGCAGCGGCTCTACTCCGAGCCCCTCCCGGATGGCCGAGCTTCTCACCCTATCTCTAAGGGAGAGCCCAGCCACCCTGCGGAGGAAACTCATTTCGGCCGCTTGTATCCGCGATCTCGTTCTTTCAGTCACTACCCAAAGTTCGTGACCATAGACGAGGGTGGGAACGTAGATCGACCGATAAATTGAGAGCTTCGCCTTTAGGCTCAGCTCTCTCTTCATCACGACAGACCGGTACAGCGCCCGCATTACTGCAGACGCCGCACCGATCCGCCTATCGACCTCACGCTCCCTACCCCCGTTCGCGAACAAGACCCCGAGATACTTGAACTCCTCCACTTGGGGAAGGACGTCCGCTCCGACTCGGAGAAGGCACTCTACCCTTTTCCGGTGAGAGACCATGGTCTCGGACTTGGAGGCACTGATCCTCATCCCAGCCGCTTCGCACTCGGCTGCGAACCGCTCCAGTGAGAGCTGTAGGTCCCGACTTGATGAAGCCAACAGGACCACATCATCTGCAAAAAGCAGAGATGCGATCCTAAGGCCACCAAGACTGACACCCTCAACACCTCGACTGCGCCTAGAAATCCTGTCCATAAAAGTTATGAACAGGACCGGAGACATAGGGCAACCTTGGCGGAGTCCAACTCCCACCGGAAACGGATCCGACTTACTACCGGCAATGCGAACCAAACTCTGACTCCGGTCGTACAGGGACCGAACAGCCCGTAGCAAAGGGCCAGGTACCCCATACTCCCGGAGCACCCCCCACAGGACACCCCGAGGGACACGGTCGAACGCCTTCTCCAAGTCCACAAAACACATGTGGACTGGTTGAGCGAACTCCCATGCACCCTCCAGGACCCCGCTGAGGGTATAGAGCTGGTCCAGCGTTCCACGGCCAGGACGAAAACCACACTGTTCCTCCTCGATCCGAGGCTCGACTATCCGACGGACCCTCCTCTCCAGAACCGCTGAATAGACCTTCCCAGGGAGGCTTAAGAGTGTGATCCCCCTGTAGTTGGAACACACCCTTCGGTCCCCCTTTTTAAATAGGGGGACCACCACCCCAGTCTGCCAATCCAGCGGGACTGCCCCTGATGTCCACGCGATGTTGCAGAGTCGCGTTAGCCAACGTAACCCCACAACATCCAAAGCCTTAAGGAACTCCGGCCGGATCTCATCCACCCCCGGAGCCTTGCCACCGCGGAGCTTTTTGACTACCTCGGTGACTTCAGCCCCGGAGATTAGAGATCCCAACTCCGGATCCCCAGGCTCTGCCCCTCCAATGGAGGACGCGCCAGTGGGATTGAGGAGGTCCTCGAAGTACTCCGCCCACCGACCCACAACGTCACGAGTTGAGGTCAACAGCACCCCATCCCCACTGTAAACAGTGTTGGTGGGGCGCTGCTTCCCCCCCCTGAGACGCCGGATGGTGGACCAGAATCGCCTCGAGGCCATACGGAAGTCTTTTTCCATGGCCTCCCCAAACTCCTCCCACGCCCGAGTTTTTGCCTCGGCGACCACCCGAGCCGCACGTCGCTTGGACTGCCGGTACCCATCAGCTGCCTCCGGAGTCCCACAGGCCAAAAAGGCCCGATAGGACTCCTTCTTCAGCCTGACGGCATCCCTCACCGCCGGTGTCCACCAGCGGGTTCGAGGGTTGCCGCCACGACAGGCACCGACAGCCCTGCGACCGCAGCTTCGAGAGGCCGCGTCATCGATGGAGGCACGGAACACGGCCCACTCGGACTCAATGTCCCCTGCCTCCCTCGGAACGTGCTTGAAGCTCTCCCGGAGGTGGGAGTTAAAGCTCCGCCTAACAGGGGACTCCGCCAGGCGCTCCCAGCAGACCCTCACAACACGTTTGGGCCTCCCGGGTCTCACCGGCATCCTCCCCCACCATCGGAGCCAACTCACCACCAGGTAGTGGTCAGTGGAAAGCTCCGCCCCCCTCTTGACCCGAGTGTCCAGAACATGCGGCCGCAGATCAGCTGAAACGACAACGAAGTCGATCATTGAACTGCGGCCTAGAGCGTCCTGGTGCCAGGTGCACATATGGACACTCTTATGCCTGAACATGGTGTTCGTTATGGACAATCCGTGCCGAGCACAGAAGTCCAAAAACAGAACACCGCTCGGGTTCAAGCTGGGGGGGCCATTCCTCCCAACCACGCCCCTCCAGGTCTCACTGTCGTTGCCCACGTGAGCGTTGAAGTCCCCCAGCAAAACGAGGGAGTCCCCAGGGGGG
This sequence comes from Menidia beryllina, assembly GCA_013363375.1. NCBI lineage: Eukaryota > Metazoa > Chordata > Actinopteri > Atheriniformes > Atherinopsidae > Menidia > Menidia beryllina. Next base: position 2,426,299 of record JABUIW010000245.1, on the reverse strand, counting down.
GCACCCTCCAGTACCCCCTCTAAGGACTCCAAAAAGGGTGGGTACTCTGTACTGCCGCTAGGCGCATAGGCACAAACGACAGTCAGGACCCGTCCCCCCACCCGCAGGCGAAGGGATGCTACCCTCTCGCTCACTGGGGTAAACCCCAACGTACAGGCACCGAGATGGGGGGCAATGAGTATGCCCACTCCTGCTCGGCGCCTCTCACCGGGGGCAACTCCAGAGTAGCAGAGCGTCCAACCCCTCTCGAGAAGGCTGGTTCCAGAGCCAGAGCTGTGTGTCGAGGCGAGACCGACTATGTCCAGCCGGAATCTCTCCGCCTCGCACACTAACTCAGGTTCCTTCCCCGCCAGAGAGGTGACGTTCCACGTCCCTAGAGCCAGCTTCTGCAGCCGGGGATCGGTCCGCCAAGGTCCCCGACTCCGGCCGCCGCCCAGGGCGCACTGCACCCGACCCCTATGGCCCGTCTCATGGGTGGTGGGCCCATGAGACAGGGGACCCATGTTGCCTTTTCGGGCTTTGATAAGATAGAATTACAAAATGATCATCTCTAGAGCTACACGCTGTAAATTATGAAGTCGATTTAATTCTTAACAAACGTTGAATAAAGAAAAAAAGTAATTGTTAAATCAACAACAATTAGCTTTTATACTGCAGATTTCATGGGTGCAGTCGCTCTACAATGTGATCAATAATTACATCCAGCAACCTGAATCAAATATATTCTTATGCTCAAACTGAAGTAAAGAGTTGAATGTCACAGTAGGAACAATAACTTCCACACTAAGTAAAAGCAGATGAGCAGCACAAACATTCAATACCTAGTACTGATTTACACGCCTTGATTAGGTTTTTACAGCGTTTTTCAGTATGAAGTGATAGTATATGTCTTTTTCGTATGTAAGTTTCTATATATTGACCCTCTATATTTCAAGTTTTGTGGACTTTGCTATAAATAAAATATGGTATGTTTTACAGTAGAAATTCTGAGATGAAAGAAGATTTCTAATAAAATAACGGTACAATTGAATGTTGAGTCAAAGTAAGAAATCTCTCCCAATTAAATATGCACACCATATCCATGCTTAGCAGAGTCTTATCTAAATACAAATGAATGTTAATTTAGTTGTCATATTCATAATTTGAATAAGTATAGTCTGTCAAAATAAATTAATTTTTCATCTACTTTCTCACAGGACAACAGCGAGAACTGCCTGCATCACAAATGTGTTTTGCCTTGTATTCAGAAATGGGATTAGTAGTATTATCACAGCATTCCTACTTAGCATTCAGAGAGTCCAGCTGGGAGGATTAGGAGAACTAAAGGGTAAATACATACAGTGAATCTGTAATAACATTACTCAACAATGAAAAAGGGGGAAGATCAAGTCTCAGGTAGTTTCCAGTGTGATGAACAAATATGCTTGAATATTAGCAGTGGATCTAAAGGTGAAGCTATTCCCACACAGTTTCCATTCACACCGTCCTTCACCTCTGTATTTCAGCCATTCATTCCCATCTGACCAATTCTTTGAACAGAGGGTAACAGGGGGTAACTTCTATAGAGCACTCTGTTAATAAACAAAGAGCACCATACATACATACATACATACATACATACATACATACATACATACAT
>JABUIW010000245.1:2411097-2424650 GCA_013363375.1 Menidia beryllina | reverse complement strand
ACATACATACATACATACATACATACATACATACATACATACATACACATATATATATATACTTACATACTGTAAGTCAAACAAGGATGAATGTGTTTGTGTCAAGGTGTTGCATTGACAGCAGTAACATGTTCTCAGTGCTTAAACAGCATTTTTCAAAATAACAACAGGGATAGTTAGTTAGGTATGGCCAGTTTATTCTTTTCAAAGTGTAGCAAAGACATCAGCTCCACACACAAACTTACAGCTGGATACCTCTCAAAAGAAAAAAAAACTTTTTCTACATCAGCAAACTATTGCTTTTGGTTCCAGAGGAGCAGGTCAGTGTGTGATTGTTTTCTGGGAAGAAAACATAACCTAAACAATAGTTTTAGAGGTGTGCACTCACAGTTCCCATGCAGGGTTGATCACACTGTACAAGGCATTCACAGAGGGATTGCAGGTCTTAGGGTTTATATCTTGTTATATGCAGGGCTTTTTGTTCACCAGCAGAATCAGCCAGGTGGTAAACCACTGACAATGAGTAGATGATTTTCCAACCTCCTACAATCAATACTGACTACAATCACCCCCCCACAGACTTTTTACATATGACATAACGCTGGTTAAATGAGGTTCTTTTGTACCAAGGCCAAAAGTAAGAACCTGGTCATGGAGAATTCTGGGAGGGAGCAAAACCAACTAAGCTTCCCTTTTCATAAAGTATCTCTGATGACACATTCTGTCTTTTCCTATAATTATTGCTGCATTATGGCTTTATTAGCAAGGCATACACTGCTTGAAAGCATGCTTTAGCCTAGTCACACAGCACCTTAGTAAGAGAAGCCATTAGAATTGACATTTCCAGGCTCAGCAAAAGTACCATACTCTTGTATGGGCTAATTAAAACTGTTTTGCTGAACGACATCACAGTCACGGCCACACTGTCATCATCTCTTTTTTATTCCTTCTAATGCTGTTTTTCTAGATTTATTTTCCTCCCCCACTGGTTTTTTAACTTTTACTGCTGGGAAAAGGCCTCTTTCATGGACTGTGGCTGTGACCACATAAAAACAAAGGAGCTGAACATCACAAGCATGCTTGCTTAGTAAAAAATAATCTAAAAAGGTATGTTAAAAAGCTCTCCAGCTGATAAGACTTTGTCCGCTTTTCAATCGGTCACGACATCACACGTCAGATGTAAAGTATGTGGGCAGTATCACACTGAGAGTAGGTCAAAATGGCAGCTTTTTGTGTTTTGTTGTTGTAAAAGTGACTCTTATCTTTCTGACTATCCAGCATATGTGATCACTGGCTGAGTGGGCTTCCCAGACTGGATCAGTGGTTGTAAAGCACTCTATTTGTAGGACTGAACTGTTATCTAATATCATAATTTGCTAAGAGGTAATCGTTTTGCCCTTTAGTTGTCACATTTAGTCTGTGCAGACATGTTGACCACTTACACATTCACAACACACAGCAGTTGGTACAGCTGAAACACGCATGGCTGAAATTGCAACATATCCTGCTCAAAAGAAGATCCTGCTTCCCAGCGGGGATCACAGGTAGGCAGTCCAAAGGACTACATCCGATCATCTCTGTCCAAGGTCCATGGAAGGATTTTCAATACATAAATGCTCACAAGTGTAACGTTTTCTTGTAAACTTTAGTAGTACTTTCCTATTTTTAGATCAAATCCAGACATATTATTTGGAATCATGACAATCTAAGTCAGGTTAGTCAGTCATCTATACCTTGGATTGAGTTTGGAAGGCTACATTGTTGCCATGGTATTTTAGGAATACGTGGAGAAGTCACTTTATGATGGAAAATCCTTCTTTGTAGCTTAGATACCACAAGTTCCAGACAGACAGTCCATGGAGGATACACATACAAGGGCTCAATAAGATGATAATGAGCTTAAGTTTTATCTTTAAAAATTTAAAACCAAGATTAAGTATAGGCTGAAGGCTAAGACAGACCTCAGGGGATTAAAGGTCATGGGATGCAAGTGTGGAGAAACAAAAGAGAACACTACTGGGGACCTCTGGTGGGTGGAAAAGGTATACAACAGCACAGAAAATTGAAATAAATGACAAACTGTTGTAAAAATGGCCATACAAAGAACTGTTTGTACTATTCCAGTGGTGCTGAACTTGTTGACTGTCGAAGCATGTAGAATGACAGAAAAAGGAACTTGCATTGACTATGTCAGACAATTTCTCCTGTCTAATTATGTTTTGAAGATTTTGGCCTGCAGTAGGCTAAAAACAGTAATTAGTTCAAATTGCCATCTAATCTGCTTCATATTTTATTTGTTTCCGTTTATTACGCGCACACATACAGGGGGAAAGATGTGGTGAAGTCCACATGTAAATATACAGAAGTGTTAATTTGCACTTTGGGCTGAGATGCTGTTAGAAAAAGCGTCTGCCTTTCCCCTCTGAACTCCACAGCTTTTACTGCAGTGCAGGGGAGGAGTAGACTGTCTTTAGGTCAGGCTTGGCTAAAGTGAAATGCATTTGATGAGACTCATGAAAAGAAAAAAACAGATGGTGCAGACTGTGCTCAAGAGCAGACACTTACTAAATAAACCCAGAGCAACAAACAGAATCATGCAATTTTGTGCAAGCTAGAAAGTGTTTGTAAATTCCAATGCTCTGTGCAGTCCTGTCAACCCATTAAAGAAGTCAGAGCCACCAGTTCAAACTGGCAGCTTAATTCAGTCCATTACTTTTAAATAAATGGCATGGGAACTTTAAAAGTTCATCTTATAAGAGCAAGAACAGATTTCCAATTTTTTTTCTAGCCCACAGAGGTGATGTTCGAAGAGGTTTAAGCAGAATGGTTAGAGGAAATGGAAATGAATGCTGAATGTACATGACAGGATGTCTCAATGGTAAATTGGTGCGAGTGAGAGTTAAACAGAAGAGTTGGAAAGAAAGGCGAAAAGAGGTCTTTGTTCATGACACTAAATGCAACCGCGTGTGCATTCAGTCTGTTTGTGTGTATCTTGGTTGTATCGTTGCTTCTTCCTCACTGTTGGGTTTCCCTAAATATGAAAAATTCAGGGGCGCAAAACAAAGAGCTGTCAAGCTATTGTGCTCGACAAAAGAAATCCAGCTTCTGACAGGACTTGTGAGTAGGTCAACATGACAATTACAGAGGCTGTGCACAGGGTTTGAAGCCACACAACCAGGATTTGTTACAAAAGTGCAACGTGTGTACACTGTAATAGGCTCAAGGGGACCCCGTACTCTGATGTGCCTTTAAAGACTCAATTACACTGATGGTGCATTCAAAACTAAATGATGCATTGAGATAAAGGACCAGATTTTATGGATGGAATAGCAGATAGAATAAAGAGGAATAAGTACAAAGAGAATTTTACACATCTATTCAGCTTTTAAAATCTAGTCGAGTCGAGTTGGCAACTGCTTTTAGTGGTGTTTAAGTGTTTTGGTAAAATAGACTGAGGGCTTTTATATCTCAAAGCCCTCCAGAGAAAGCCTGGGCGTGTTTGGTCTTGGTCTCCTTACCGCTGTGTGGGTGGGTCTTGTGCAGCAGCTTGGGCTGTGCTTGCTTCACATGGGATACGATGAGCCAATGCTCCTCGGACGACATTTTGAATAAACAGTGGGGCAGTTTTCTTTTGTTATCAGGCAGGGAATTTGCAGCCACTGAGAAATGAAGCCCATCAAGTTTGTCCCAAAGGCAGGTATAGAAAACGTTAAAGTGGTTGGGTTTAGTTTTAATAGAGAAAAGGTTGTTAATATTTCTACCACTGACAGAGAAAACAGAGCAGGGGGGGAGCAAAAATCCACTGGCTTCGATGTTTGTGGACTGCATGCTCCAACCTTACTCGGTAGGTGTGCCATGATGGGTTAGACCACAAAAACTGGCCGATTTCTTTTGTAATCCACTTCCAGTGTATGTTGTAACACACTGGATGTTCAGCTCCATACCAAAGTACAAGTTTGAACCTTGCTTGATTGCAACATTTTAAAATTTCGTACATATTTTTGCCATCAACATGACAGATGTCTGGTAAAATAACATAGGACAAAGTTACACTAAGAATGGAAACCTGCTGGTTTAATATTTTCTAAACCTTCCAAAGAGATTGTGTGTACTATGACTGTGCTTCTCTTAATCGAGTGGAAGTTGGGGAATTTAAACAATTTTGTTGTGTGTGAAGATATTAAAAGATGACTTGGAATACCTGTGCTGCCAACAAAAATACAAATATTTCACAAGGTAATGGTGCATTAAATCTCTAAACCTTGCACACAACACTGTAGAACCTTAGCGTAATGTTTGGATGGCTTTGGTTGTGCTGTGCTCATGTCACAATCTAGGCTAAACAAGGGGGCCAAGAGCAAAAAGAAACTCGGTCATATTGGTTCAGATTATGGTTGTTGCGTTTAAATATCCTTATTAATAAAGTAACTACCCCAGAATGTGTTTTAACAGAACCAAACATGTCAATGGGGAGCGCAGCCTTTTAAATAAAAGTTGTCAGAACTGTTTTGCTTTGCAGACTTTCTAAAAGTGCAGCGTGAAAATGCCTGTAAGTTAACACAAAGTCTTAAAAGGGTGACATTCAGTCACAGCTCCCATTGCATTTAGCTGTCTGACTAAAGAAACAGAAAAATATGCGACTGCAAGCAGCCTCATTAGGAATACAGCTGCATCCACACGCACTTATGTTTTAAGGTTTTTAAATAGAAATGCAGAGACATGTACAGAGCGCTTCTGTCTACCTCGCTTGGGTCCTAAATGCATAAACCGTTTGGGTGACAAATCATTCCGTTTGCTCGCATGTTACTGACTAAAAATGTGATTCTTTTTTACCAGTGCAATTGAAACAGGCTGTAGTCCAACAACAAGCTTTACAAGAGCTAAATGAAAGACATGTGGCAGCCTGATCCAATCTGAGGTGACAAGCGGTGATGCCCCTTAACTGTCCTTCCACCATGTCCTTCTGCTGAGAGACGGAACATCTTTAGTCTGCATAGACAAGTTTAGTTTATTCTCACTCGGTTTGTTACTCTGGTTAAAGTGTGGTAAATTGTAACTGCAACAAATTTGGAACATTCTGCGGTGTAATGATGCCTGAAATGGGTGACGCGTGCTTCAGCTGCCTGGCGTCGCCTGTGTGTGCACCTCTCAACATGCAGGTCTTGCTGATACTCTGACAAATGGAAAGTGCATTTAAGAGGACACCTTCACACCTCCTTCACCTAAAGACAGTTTCTCTGCTCCCAGAGGTTCCCTTAACCTGGTTCTTTACTTTTCTATGTCCCCATTTCCCATCTTATAAACTGGAGTTTGAAATTCTAATGGGTATGTGAGAGAAATATAAAGTGAGAAATTAACTTATTTTTTAAACGCCACCATGAAAGCATCTCATGGAGCTAAATTATTTGCTTTATTTGGTTTGGGACTTTTTATATAAGAGTCAATCTTGTGGTAATCAACATAAGCCATGTGTATCTTCTTGTATGATTACTTTTGTTTGTACAACTGGCCGCGAGGGAAAACAATCTTTAAAAAAAGATGGCAAACTCAAAGGTAATGAGTTTTAATCGTTTTGAATATTGGTGAACATAGACTACAGTTGCACAGGCACTGCTGATGTGTCCAGTGTGACAGTCTCTCGTGCCTTCACTGCAGTGATTGTGAAATGTTGGCAAATTCAATTAATCAAATTTGTCATTGTTTGCAAAGGCTGTTTACACTGTCTGCCAGGGACAATGAATTTCCCTTTTCCACTCTTGGCAACATGGAATACTAATGTATGTGTGCGTGTGTGCAGTTTCTGAGTATAATGTCATAAGGACCCTCAAAAATCAACAAATGGCAGCTGATCATCACCAGAGTCAAAATATTTACAATTATGAATGTATGAGTTTGACAGCGTTATCACATCTGTCACACCATTATATGATTACTATGATCTACATTTTCGGAGAAAAATGGTAAATAAAGACGAGCATGCAGTGTAGATGTCCTTAATCTATATCTTGTGCATCACCTGTGGGTTTGAATGGGTTTGTGTGGGAGTATCCTGCTGCCCGCACAGTCTCATCATTATTCTCATCTAATCATTATTCTGCTAGAAAGCCAGTCACCTTTACAAAAACTCTAGATCTTGATGCATCTCATGCTTTCTACAATGTTTTCTCTCACTTTTTGCTATACTCTTTCCATCTCTCCTTTCTTGCCTTCCTTCGCTCATTTTTGCCAATCGGTGAACACTTCTTACTTCCTACCTCTCTCTTGTCCTCTCTGTAGCGCTCCCTCTGTAGTGAATGACTCTTGTGGAGCTCCGGGGGGAGATGAGTCAGTGCCCAGAGCTGCCGGCATTATGCCTGCTCGTGTGTGTGTGTGTGTCTCAGCATGTGTATGAGTGTCTGTCTGCCCGCATGCGTGTGTGCAAAGGGCAGTTGTGTCCCTCAGGCTTCAGAGGACTGAGGGTTGTACGGAAGAATTAATTTCTCCATTCAGAGCTGGTCCTCCGTGTGAGTGCACGTGTAGGTGATTCTGTCCCTTCAAATTAGCTTCTGTTGCTTTCTTTTGGCCTGAGCGTCTCTGCAGCAGTCTCACACACAGTTCAGATTTGTAACTCACTCCACCTCCTTCAGCTGGAGAAAATACTTGACCCCACATTGTTAATGTTCCCTTTTCTAGTATATCGATTTGTGTAAATGAATTTTGAGATGACTGACATTAGCACTATTGCTGAAGTTTATGATTAAAAAAATAGAATTTCCACTGTTGTTTGACTTATATATATTGGACCTCTGACAATTAGGACAAATACCTTAATAACTAGTACCTGATTGTGATGCAAACACACAGATCTGATAAGAAAACTAAATTATGATGCACTGAGATGGAATAAAAATGGTTCTGTCATAACTGATCCACAACTGCATTTAAGTCATGGTCTCATTAGTGGAAATATGATTAATATAACAGTGGCATAGAGTGGCTCAGATTGACTTTCTTTTGTTGACAATTGAATGTATTTGTTATTGAGTCAGTTTGAGGGAAAATATCATCCTATTAAGCCTGACACTGCTGCATGTCACTGATAGCAGCCCCAGAACACGATACAGCTCATCTTTTTCTGTGTTTGTAATGCTCATCTCAAAATCGTTATCTGTTCTACTTTGCCCTCAGAGAGAGGGAGACAGACGTAGAGAAGGATGTGATATGACAAAAATAAGCAGAAATTGAAAGCGAATGGGTCATGAAAAAAGTCAGGCAGGTGGTGGCATCATGTTGAGAAAAAAAAAAATAAGATGAATTCAAATCAAATTCCAAGCGACTCATGCCTGACCTTACTGTGGAACGATCAAAAGAAGGGCCACATTTTTTAGTTGAGTTTAATCACGACTTATTTTTGTAACAATGAACTGAAAAGCCAGAGCACCGACAATTTGACCAGAATCAGCATTTCATGACATTTTATCTAATCTGGCTGCCATCTGGCAGATAAATCCTATCAATATCAGCCCAAAATTAATCAGAAACTACTTCCTAGCAACAAGTTTTATTTGCTATATTCTCGATGTTGTCATATTTTTACATAATGGAGATGTATACTATAGTGGGTGAAAGCACAGCCTCAGTTTCCCTACGGGAATAAACTGTGTAAATAAACAACCACTAGTGTTCAAGTAAGTAGGTTGAAAAGTTCATCAACAAGCATCTACACCAACACATAAGTTTCATTTTGGAGAATTTGGGAAATGCACTTCCAAAGAAGCATGACACAACCAGAGATGAGTGAACATTGCTGTCCATCAATTTGGAAAGTTCTTTCAAAACATCCATAATCCTTCTACAGAAAACATTTAGGACAGAAGAGAAACCCAACCCCCTGATGTCAGAACAAATCAACCTCAGGGAAATTGCAAATAACCGAAGAGCTACATCTCAGACTATATAGGCCTTGGTTTGCATTGTAAATATTTTATCATATGACAGTACAATTAGAAAATAAGACTGCACAACTATGGCTTTGTATGGTAGTTTTAAGAGGTGAGCCTCCTGTCTTTAAAAGAAACATGGCGGCATGGGTTAGAGATGCAGGGTTGCATCATAACAGGCCTGAAGCCTTCACGGACAATGTCCTGTGGACCGGAGAGGAGCGGCTCGGTACACATGCACGCTGCCACACTTTGGAGAAGCCTATCAGTGCAAACACCAACTGTCCAGCTGTCAGCCACGGTGGCAGAGAGGGGATGATTCGGGCCTGTTTTACCGCCACAAGGCCAGGACACCTTTGCAGGGATTGAGTCGAACATGAACTCGTCTATTTGCCAAAAATATCCAAGAGTCAAATGTGAGGCCGTCTGTCTGGCAGCTTAAACTGAGCCGTTATCATGTCATGGAACACCAGAATAATCCCACTCACAGCCAAAAGAAGGTAAAACAGGCTGCTGGAAAGATTCTAAAGATAGAAGAATGAAACAATAGCTTAAACAAAAACATGTAAAACCTCAATGAATTGAGATTGTTTTCACCTCATTTTAAGGTGAAGGAGCTCATACTTTGTTTCACATTAATGTTTATTAACGGATGGATCCAGTAAATTATAGAATACTCTTATGAGTCATTGGGAAACATGCTACATGCTGACAGTGAAAATAAAGTGTGAAATTAGACTCCGGAGAAGAAAGTGAGCAAATGAGTGAGAGTGACAGACTATTGCAGAGGAGGATGAAAGAGTGGATGACAAGAAAGGGAAATAGTAATGCAAGCAACCAACAAAGGAAGGCAGCAGGAATTAAGATCTGAATGATGCAAAACTACTGAGGGGAGATAAAACTATGAGAGAATGACAAAGAAAGCTAAGTAAAATGCACAGAGCGCAGGCAGGAATCACGAGTGGAAGGCACGCCACACCGGAAAATAAAAAGATGTAATCCTTCGAGAACACTGATTTAGAATAATCACTGATATTTCTTTGGTTATCACAGCTAAGGGTCAGAAAGGTTCACACAACCAATTCTAAAAATATGCAGAAGTCGTGTGAGCAGAGGCATAGCAACCAGTGTGGTTAGCACAGAGGATGGCTGTAAGTCACGCTTGGCTGGTGAACAGTATTGATGCTCAGCTCCTCTTCCCCTCCGCAAGCTGTAGAGGGGGACACAATCTTGTCATGTGCCAGCATATTGCATGTTGGTGCAGAGGCATATGGACTGCTAATGCCAGTCGTCGCTCCAGGAGGCAATATCAAGAATGAAGGCCGTTGGAAAAAATAAAGAGGCTCCGATAAGGAGCACGCTGGCGAGGCAAATGTCCTCTTAAAAAGCACGGCGGGAGGCAATAAAAAAGGGTGAGTGGATCGAAGAGGTGTGGCTGTTGGAAGGAGCGAGGAGACAAGCACTGGAAAGAGATCCAGGTGAATGGGGGAGAGATAGGAGAGGAGAAGGGAGCACAGGAGGAGAGATGAGGAGGAAGGAGAGACGAGTGGAGCTGTGACACTCTGTTGAATTATAAATGTGCTGGAAGCCCAAAGCATGGTTTCATACTCCAACCTCTCTCTGCCTGTGTGGGTGGCTCATTGATGTGATCTGGCATAAAGAACACACACATGCACGCGCGCACACACACACACCCTCTCACACACAGATTTGCACACAAGCATGTTATAAAACTGCAGCCAAGCAGTGAAATGGTTCAGCGCTCCCTCATTCTATGTGTTTATGCACTAGTGAGTTACGTTTGGTTGAGCTGACACTTGGAAGTGCAATGTGAAGAAAGGACCTTTAAGCTGTTATGCACAAAATGTGAACAAGAGAGCTTGAAAGAGGAGCTCAAACATTTCACTTAAATGCGAGTAACCTGTGGATAGAATAGGTTAATAGGTTTATTTAAGCATGAGGAATGCATGCATGTGTTTTAGTTTGAGCAGTGCATGAAACAGAAGTTCAATTTGTCCAAACAGTCAGAATTGTGTTCTTTTCTCATGACCAACTTTTCTGCTTCATAATATCCCTGGGCACAGGATAATTGGTCACTCTGAACCATCTGTGAATTCATCCATGGAGTCGGTGAATACCATGAAAACTCAGCTTCCGCATGGTGAAGCTGAAAGTGCCACGGCAATAGATTTCATAACAAAGAAGATGAAGCACCAAAAGACCCATGTAGGAAAGAAACACTGCTGCAACGGACTATTCCTCATTATCTCTAACTGTAGTTACACTCCACCACAAAACACTTTGAAACTTAAGTCTGCATTCGTGCGGAATTGACCCATGCTTCAGACGTACAGACCGCTCCAGCTCTCATAGGTTACAGCTGACTAAGACAAATTCATAAACCCACATGAACCCAAGAAATTGATGTGAATATCCTGGTTCTAGACAGAAGATTCAGTTAAGTCTGTCTCCACACTCTGTTCTGGGTGCTTGGGGAAAAACATCATGTGGCTGGTGTTTCTCTGCTCATAAAACCAACTTTACAGCGTTCAATACTCTTTCTTTTTTACTTTGATGGTCATTATTAGGCTTAACAGTACTTTAAAGATTTAAAAAGATACAAACGACATAACTAGTTGAACTTTTGTATCAGACAACGATGAGTCAGCAACTAATGGCATGTAAAATAGCATGATGCAAATTATATACAACACTCGCTTTGACATTTTCGTCAAAGCGATTAATTTCTCAGGAAAGCTGTCATGGTGGATTCCTTTCTGCCAGTAACAGAGGGAGGGAAACGGGGAAAGAGGTGGAAAAAGACGGGTGGTGCTGGGCCGGATGAAAGGAGGCAAATATGTTCTGTGAGAGACAAACTGAGATAGATGAGGAGGATAAAGTGAAAATAAACAAGTCAGACATAAGAAAACATAAGGAATAGTTAGAAGCAGACATTTAAAACAGAACTGATTTAATGAAATTACCGAATAGATTAAGAAGAAAGAAAAGACAAAATAATGATTACAAAATATTAATGCGAAGACAACAGAAGAAGTTAGTGTAAGGCTTATTGTTAATGTTTGAGTTCGATGTTAAGTTTGACTGAAAGCTTCAATCCACTAAAGGGAGAGATGCCATGAAGCAAGAGGATGAGATGAACATTTTGGTGTTGATTCATAAGAGCTTTCATAATAGCCATCATGCCTGACGTGCAAAGACACAAACAGAAAGCGAGTGCACAGACACGTACACACACGCACACACTGAATAATTATTTACATCAAGCTACACACAACATAATTAAGCTTTTTGTTGCATCATCTTCCCTTTAAAGGATTCCGAGCTGGGGAAGTTGTTTTTGCCTTAGTTCATGTGGTAAAAGGATCAGTGACTGACAGTGTAATTACTTCTGGAACACAAGAAATACATCCTTCTTTTGTTGGAGCAGGGATGAACCCTGTTCTAAGAAAAATAACAATAATACTGCAATGCTAGATGTAAATAATAAAAAAAAAAGCATTTGCTCATATTGAATTTGAAGCCAGCAATCAATTAAAGCTTTTCATGAAAGTAATAATGGGAAATTTCACCCAATGTCAGTCACCATCACCTACTGAAATCAGTTTATAACAGAGCTAAAACAGAACTAAAGAAACCTGATATAGGCCTTTTTTCTCCACGTTTTATTTTTTCTTACCAAATCTAATATTTTCAGTGGGTGAACAGCGACACGCTGTTGTAAGGTGAGGTTTGGCTAAGATAAAAAAGACGATCCGTAAAAATATAAGCAGTCAGGGTGGCAGCATATACTGCAAAAGCTGCATCTACCACACAGCAGTAGTGAAACCTTTATTGTTGCCCACTAATACTGTTCTCACTTCACTCAGTGGTTCCTCCTCACAGGAAGCAAGGTCTCCAGCAAAAGAAAAAATACCACGTTGTGAGACTTAAGTGTCAAGTATTTTCAGATTCAACTTTGGGTACCAGCCACGGGCATAATAAAGGACCAGCTGAAATCCTAAAGTGAACATTACCCAGAGGGTTACAAGTAAAGTATCTTGCTGCTTCAACAGGCACTGCAGAATGGAGCTGCAGGCCGGGAACACCATTTGTTGCCAAGTATTTGGTGTTGACAGACAAATTGTTTGAAAAAATGATCAAACTCAGGATGCCAAAAGCAAATGTCTTTACAAGGAGATTCTTCTCTTGTTTGAAATGTGTTCAAACACAGACGGAGAAATAAAAAAAAAACATATGGGCAGAAAACACTGAGGAACGGGGAAGAGGAAGTTGGATTTCAAGAGAACTTTGTCCTTGTCAAATCTGCTTACTGCTGGCTGATGCATTTCTTAATTCTAATTTGTTTTTCCTTCTTTTTATTTAAAAGTTGAGCTCAATTGAAAGTGTAAATATATATGTGAGAATTTGCTTAACAATTACTCAGGTCCTTCTGTCAGGTGGCTGAATATTTTAAGGTGCTTCTCAGAACTTTATAGTGACAAGCACCTTAAACAATGTCCTCTCAGTGTAGATTTGTCCAATGAGAGGAAATAAACACTCAACACCACAGTGTGGAGTGGTATGTTGCCATTTAGCTTCCTGCTTAATGACATGATGAGCAGACTAATGAGAAATCCATGTTACATCAGAATAACCATTCTCATATATACGATTTTCATCAAAATTCCACACAAAAAATGGGAATCTCTCCCATTATTCCCTTTTTTTCTAATGTCATAAATGTGAAATCTCTGTAATTATTTGACATGAAATGCCAGAGTCTGTGTGGTGGGGGGGTTACACCCCGGGAAATACCATCTTAACCTTTGAATGCTGGGTTTTAAATTAATAAAGGCCACAGTGTTGCTACAGACCAGGCAGAGACAAGCTTTACATTCAAACTGGGGATTTAACTGTAATCAAAAAATAAGTAGAATTTGGAGCTACCAGAAGGAATGAAGACAACAGAATACTAACTTGATGAATATCACCAGACCAAAGACAGAGAATTTCCCTCAGTCTTTTACCTTCCAAAACTTGAAAACCAAACAGATGCAGTATATAAAAAGATATATATATATATATACACACACACATGCATACGTGGATATACAATTTTATGTGTACAACACTATAGCAACAGCTATCTAGATAAATAATGCAATTCAGACCCACTTTTTTAATGTTGACTGAGAGGGTCTTGTGTCAATCATCTGGTGGCCATGTTCTCACTTCCCAAATAATAGGTGAGATTACAGACTATGACCTGCTTGTTTTTATGGTGTTCTTATTTCAGCTAATTTATATTTGCAACAGAGATGTCCTAAACTTAAATTAAAAGTTGCCATTTCTTTCTATTTGGTAAACTAACAAATTTCCATGTAAAAATAGGCCTGCAGAGAAAAGCAAAGCTATAACCCTAGAATGTTTATCTCTGAGCTCAGCAGGAGGCATCACATGGCAGTTTCAGGTCAGATGCCCAAGAGCCTAAAAGGAATTTCTTTGCCTGTGACATATCAAGCACTTACTTTTAGATAGGTCATTGCTTGAAAAAGCCTCACTGGTCAAACTGTTGTGTAAAGGTAAACTCTGCTCCTAAGTATGTCTAAGTAAAGCAAGTCAGCAGAACTATAT
>JABUIW010000245.1:2388395-2410697 GCA_013363375.1 Menidia beryllina | reverse complement strand
AAGTATGTCTAAGTAAAGCAAGTCAGCAGAGCTATATATATATATAAATCACATGGAGGTAAAAGGGGCAAAATACAAAAACATAGCATAAATTCTTTATTGAACTGAAAAAGACACTGAATAAAAAGCGAAGGGGGCTTAATGTCTGCATCATCAGTACTCCACTTGTTATTTTTTAACATCTTGTGGAAACATCTGATCAACAAGCCCACACATCACTTTCTTAAGAAACGTGTTACTAAAGCATGGATGAGTTTCACAATCGCCTCATCTGCTTAGTTTAGAGCGCCAAGCTTTTCGGAGTCATTGTGAGCCCGTGGCTTTGCGATAAGGAGAGGAGACAACCATTTTACATCCACTATGGCTACTTGACAATGCTAATTCATGTCATGCAACTGCTAAGCTTCTTAACCACGCTTAATTCTTCATGACATCGATAACTTGCTCCATGCATGCAGTCTGATAGTATTTTCTTCAAAGTATAGCCTTAATTTAACCCTCAATGCTACTCGTGATGGGGACACCTTGCCATATTATCGCATTCTGATTCAGAGGTCATCAAAGTTCTCCTACTGCACTCACACATGGATTCTATTCACACTTAGAATAAAGCACTCCAGCAAGTCCCTGCCATTTCTCCTCCTCCGTTCTTCATGCTTTCCCTCCTATCCCTTTTACCTCCCACATATCTTGCTCTCGCACACAAACACAGGGATGAATTCCTTCTTTATGTCTTTAAGAGTGTGTGTGTGTCTGGATGGTTCTAACCAGTAATGGGATTGGGCAGATTATGTATCAGCCATTGTTGTAATGTCCATGTTTTACAAATCACTGCCTCCTCAGAAACCTTAATGCCAGCAACCTGGTAAGCATGATGAAGCCCTTTCAGGGAATTCTTCATCATATCCAGGTTATGACTGTTGAATGAATTTGCTGTAAAAATGTGGCAGAATAAATTTTATTAATCTCAAGAGTTTCATAGATTATCTCTGCGGGAATTGAGATGCAGGTTAATGGAGTCACTCAATATGATCTTTGGAGTTCTTTTTGCTTAATCAAGACATACTTTATGCTTTTTTATAAGCATACAAAATTATTTACATAAAATTTAAGAGTCAAATTTAAAAGCATCGCTTTCTTCCATTATTGTTGTGCTGATGTTTTAAAATGTACATCTTAATAACCCTGAATACACAACATAAAAATGACAAAGACATTGGGTGAAAAGAGGATAAATAAAACAAATCTGCAAAAGCTGAAAGAGGCCAGAATTTTAAACTATTAAAAGACGGCTTCTTACAAACACACGCACAGTTACTAAAGTGTGTTCATCCGTGAGGTAATTCCACAGTATGCTGACCACCAAAAATTTATACCGAACAAGTTGGATAAGAAGTTAAAGCATTCACCAATATGTCCTCAGGCAACCTCGTGTTTATGAAATACAAGGAGATCAATACCCGTCAGGTAAATATCAAACTGTCACCAGCATCTGTTTAGCCTGACTTCACCCTGGGAGCAAAACAGTTATTTTAATTGGAATAACAGTTAATAAAAATGTATTAACATGCATCGCACACTTACACCGCCAAACCACACTCTGACATAACCATGATCAAATGTTACAATGCAGCAATTTTCTTTTCTCTTCTAAAAATAAAGATAATGAACTCTGCACAACTTTTCCTCCCGTTATCTGAACTTGGAACTTTCATAGCAGACTGTACCAAGCATGATTAATGCATCGCCTAGATTAAATAACAGAGGATGCTCAGGCTGTTTCTACACTCTCAGCTCCCATTATTTGCTATTCCACCTATATTTGTGTCTCTCCTGTATTTTATGTGTTACATCAAAATGTCATTCCATTATTTTATTTTTTGTCTGCTTTTGTGTGCGGAGCTTGTTAAATGCTCATTTAACGTGTGAATCTTGGTCCTGTAGTGAGAGTGAGACGTTCTAAAATGTAAACGCGCTCACTCTGAAGGCCCCCACATCCTCACACACATTTGTACACATCCAGTTTTCCAGATATTAACTTCTGACGGATGGATAGCGGACGATGAAGCACAAAACATCTGTTCTGTATCACAGTCTCAGCATGATGTGTTGCACTTGTGCATAAAGGCATTACACAGCTTGCCCCTGCTAAGATAAATTACTACCTGCATGCACACGAAGCACATTCACCCTCTTTCATGCTGATCCACACATGCACAGATGCAAGAAAATTATCAAGGGCTAAAACTGTATCAGATGGGGTGGTTGATGCTGACTACCACCTCAATCTGTGGTTATGCAGTGTTCATTTACATTTTGATAAAAAACCTACTGTCTGTCCCACCCAGAATCCTTAGCACAAACTGAATTATGTATGGGCTAATAGGGCCATACACAGTGAGGTGAGATCTCCTGCCATATGTTGGTCATACAGCAGAATAACATCTTTCTCCTGTAGTTCAGCATCATAATATGAATGTGACGTTCGTCAAAGAAGAGTTGGACATGTGCTGACCGTAAAATGTCTTCTTCTGATCATAGCCGTGTATTTTTTACTGACTGAAGTCAAAGCTCTCAAGTATCGATATGAACCGTGCTAACATTCCCCATAAATCACAATAAATGTGTTGTTACCCAAACTGTAATATATTAATAACAACACAAGCAATACATGAAAAGTAAGCTTCAAATTCATTTCACAGCTTTCAGTGAACAAAGCTTATGTTATGGCTGGAGAGTGTAAGTCAAAAGAGATTTTTTGTATGTCTCTTTATACACATTTAAATGATAAAAAGACAGTTTAAACTGTAAACTTTGCTGTAGCTGGTGGTTCTCCTGCAGCAGCTGACTGGTAAGTGGGTCAAATCAGCCAGGCAGGCTACAAAAACCATTTGCCTGTTGGGTTTTTTGTAGCATGCACCTGTCCCTTTAACCTCATTCTTTGGATAGAAACATTTCTTTGTTCGAGGGCAAAACATATACTGTCCCTTTTTCTGAAAAGCAAACAACAAGGCCTATGTATAGACATGTATATATGTATAGGCCTTGTTTTGCTTATGGAGCCTGTAACAAAAATAATTTCCCTCTGGGATTATTAAAGTATGTCTGATTCTGATTCTTTCTGATTCTGAACAGTTTCTCATTTATATGATCTAAAATAAAATCAGAAACCAGGGACTATGACTGTTATACGATATCCAATGTGTATGCATTTACATGTAAACCTAAAGGCCTTTTTTATCTAACGGGCATATTACAGATGGACTCCAGAATACATCCCATTGTTCTCATCAGTATTGATCTTGTAGTTTACTTGTCTCTTTCTGCCTGATTCCACAAAGCCACAAATTCCTCAGGTTATTTTGCAGTTCAGTCTCTTCCAATTTGGTGCTGTTGTGCAGTATGTGGAGTCACATCATAAATCCTGCTCTGTCCTGCCAAAATCCTCATGGATTTCTTTCTGTTTCATACTTCCAGGTTTTTCCTCCACAGAAACCCCACAGTTTTTTTCAGTGATTAACTACAGTTCAGTATATACAGCTGAGTACAGTATAATGTGTGTGAGAGCATGTAGTGGAGGTGAAGAGTACAGTGTCTAGGGAGGAATTGGGAAGTTTCTAAATCGTCATGTTACGGAAATAAATATATATATTCTGCTTTATATTATATTCTGTACTGTGCAGCATTTGATGGTAGCAGTGGTGGTGTGTTAACCTGCCTGTCAGGACAGTTCATTGCATGTTCTATCGTATCCACTTGGATTATATAACATACACACACTTTGTACGAGTCTGTCTCTTTTAATTTCTGTCTCTTTCTCCTCTGGTTCATCATCTTGTCCATTTGCTCGTATTACCTCATTATCTCTGCCCTCAGTCAGACACTCTCTCCCAGAACCAACAGTCTCCAAGTCAACACCATTAGATCCTGACTCTGTCACTGCCTTTATTTCTCATACTCACTGCCTCTTTGCTACAGTCAGTCACAGTCCCGTCGGGTGCACGTGGGTGTGTGGGTGTCTATAATGATTCCGTGTCATTTTCATGCTATCCTGTGATAATGTTTTCAGAAGGCGTGACCAGAGTTTGGACACACACTTTACATAAACATGCTCCATTATGAGGATGAAAACAGGTCACAGGGAATGTGGGGTCCACCAAAACAATAACCCAAGCTCGGAGGCTAATCATCATTTATGAGGACGTTTTAAGGAAAGCTTTGTGTTTGTATGTCCACATGCAACTTTTGCAAGCTCAGCTGAAAATTCAACGCCACAACATTTCTGCTAGGATTACATTTTGTGATAACATGACAATATTTACCACACCAGACAGCCCACAGCAATACATACAATCTACAGCAATGTGAATAGACAGATCTCACAAAAGGCCAGCGAACAAAACATCATTTCACAAAAGAGTTTTCGTTTGGTGTCATGAAAGGCTGTTGGTTTTTAAAAATGCTTTCCTCACATGGGCTGCATTTCCAGAAATGTCACTGTTTTCTGAGATGCGTTTCCGCTTTTACCCATTGCATTTTGCACCTCTGGGCTTTCACTGCGGGCGGTTTTAACACTGCCATTGTCTTAGCCTCTAAAGTCAGCTCAGGCTGGTGCTTCTCTGGGCTCTGTTGGACAGTGTAGAGAGCTTTTTGTTTGCGGTTAGACTCAAGTTTGTGGGGGACAGACGGCTTGATGTTGTTGTTTTTTCTGCACTACATGTGGCAGTACACGTGCGGCAGTACATGTAAGTCGGGGTTTCTGCGCTGGCACCTGCCGTCTCCCTGTGTGGTCCTTCCAGGACAGCAGATAGATGTCCTTGTCAGCTTAAAAAGGCAGAGTTGTGTCACGTTGACAGCGGTATAACATCCACAGTGAGTGTGTGTGCGTCACTGGAACGGATCCTGGTAGTGTCACGGCTCAGGGAGTGATGGGGCAGCTGCCCATGTTATCAAAATGCATGTGGCCACTCCTGTCCGTCTGTCTTTGTTTCACCCTGGCCACTGTCCCCATTCTCTTTCCCTTCTCTGGTTTAACTAAAACTAAACCTGTCCGTCTCTCCGTCTGTCTTCCGTCTCAGCTGAAATCTGCCACTGAAATGAGCTGGGATTTGGTTTCACTGTCCCTCTCCAAAGCTCTTGTCAATGACAGAGAACAACTGGAGTGAGAAGCTTTTCTTTCTTTCTTCCGTTCCCCCTCTTTATCCCTCCGCTCAGTCTCACTCTCTGACAAGAGAGAAATTCAACAATGAGTGCACTCAGGATTCAGTATCAAGGGAGGCTGTAGCAGAAGACCGACCGGATCGGCTTGGCACAGGCAGACAGGGAGATAATGAGAATAGATGGCAGCAGAAGACAGCATCCACCTATAGACACTCACTGGAAAGAACAATACACCCCAATCAAGTGACAAACACTTATAGAGTGCAGGTTTCCTACTTCACTCTTGTTCTCTGAACCTTTGCCTTCCAGTGAGTCTCCACTCTGCAAAGAAAATACAATCTGGCAGCCGTGCAGGGCTGTGTATTGCTCGGGAATAATTTCTGAATGACAGAAACATTGTGTCAGACGTACTGAGGAAAATGTGCTGCTGAAATGGCCACTTGTTGTTAGTGCCACATTGTATCCATGTTTGTCATTATTAGCTGACTGGGACTGGCTTCAGCTGCGAGCGGCAGTGCCAGCCAAAAAAAGGCCCAGACAAGCTGACAGCAGAGATGCTGTTGTTGCAGTGGCACAAAAAATTCAACGAGCGCTAACCGAATTTGACTCTGCATGTTCACAAAAGGGAAAAAATATTTTACAGCTTTTGTGAGTGATAATTCTCACAATTATGCCTGAGTCGGGTGTTTGTTTAACATATGGACATACTGTAGCTGAGTGTGACCGGAGACATTTGCAGTGGTGTCTGGGAACATGGGCGATCTCCAGAGAAAAAGAAAAAATTGAGCTTCTATCGGTGACTAGAAACCCACTTCAAAATCTTAATCATTGGCACCCTCTCTACTTTAAAAGACAATTGCCCCCCACAGTGGGTGATTTCACTGCATGCAGCCATTGAGTACACATCACATCTGCCCTCAGATCCCAGTCTCGATGCCATCGATAGCTCATTTTCCCCCTGGGCTTCCAGACAAGCACTGACAGTATGCACTGGACCCCCAAGGATGCTGGAGCACACTGCTCAGTTGTCTGTTTGCTTTGTCGGAACCCAGCGAAATGTGCTGTGTAGTTGGATCAAAAACATGATCTGAAGTGGCTTGGCTCACCTCCAGATCTTTGATCAATGACCCTGCTGCCGCATCCCAAATGTCCTCGTGACACATGCCTCCTCCAGCCCCGTTTCTACTCCATTCTATATGCTTCCCTCTGGCCCCTCGCTGAGTTCTCAAAGCCATTATTATTTCTGATGTCAATTTAAGATTATAAGTTTGCAGAGAGCAATTTCTAAGGCTTCACACAGCAAGAATATTAGCTGATTTTTTACTAGGGTCTTTAAATAATTAAGCAAATTAAACATAATGAGTCATTTGGGGGGTTCTTGATACAAAAAACAAGTAACAAAATAGTTGCAAAGGACAAAAAAACAACCTGCATTTATAAAACTGCAAAAACTAAAAATGATCTGACTTGAGATAAAAAAAATAAGAGGCATATCTCTCACAGAAATTAAGTCTGCAAATAACAAGATTTGTCAGTTCTCGAAAACCTACCCAAACCTCATTACAAGTTCTATCTTCATATCACAAGACAGAGTCAAGCATCAGATTTCCATTTCAAGACATCATGCGGACAACTTGATAAAGAAAGCAACAACAAATATAGGCAATTTTTTCATAAATAATAAAGCTGAAACCATTACAGGCCACTCAGCAAATGCTACACAGTACTGGCTTAAAGTAAAGCAAAGAAAGTTGGAAATCCTATCTCCATCTTAACCAAATACAGATAATTATGTAAAACAACAAACAACCATTATCTTCTTTAGGAAATGCAAATGAGTCATGAATGAGGTGGTTCAGTTCAGCTAATATTGTACTTACTGGAGAGGCAATTTTACATCTGGCATTAAAAATTGAATGTTGGTAATGCATTAACATATTTTACACTGTCTCATTTCCTCTTTTTAGGGCAGTTTGCATATTAAGAATGTGCACCCTCATGCCACGGCTGTATCTTTGCTATGTATTAATAATTTCATTCCTCTCCGTCTCTCTTATAAGTCTTCCAAGGGCAGCACACTTGGCACAATAACTGCTGAGGTCCCTGACAGCAAATGAGAGCGAGTACACAGCTATCAAAACGTTGGCCTCATGTTGGCTTTAGCCTCACAAATCTTCATGAGCTGTATTCAACTGAAAATCTGAGACAGGGTGCGCCCTTCTGCATTACACCATCTTTATTACTGGGCTCAACTCCCCTCTCCTGAAACAACCACGGCTGATTTATCTAGAGGTACTTCCAGAATATGCTAATATTTCAATTAGCAATTGTACTCTCTGCTATGAAGTGATTTAAGAACAGTTAACATGCATAAATAAAAAAATAAAACAGCATGTCTTTTCTTTTATGTTTTGATGTACAGTGTAGCAATCCACATTTTAGTTTTTGAAAAAGTATGAAGTATTTTCATCTGAAAAAACAAATAATTGTAAAACAGCTATCATTGTGGCTTTTTAGTGAGTTGGAAAAATTGTGACAACAGCAATGAATATTGTAAATAATTGAACAAATAAAGAATACGGTAATAACTAACATGTATGGATATGCCTCGAAGCATTTTGGCTTTTTGACAATGTGAAGAACCAAGACATCACTTCTCATGTACTTAATGTAATATGGGGAACAATTCTTTAATATTTTCCACTTGATCATTTCTGGAGGGCCTTGTTTCATATTTTCAAAAAGTTTTTTTTTTTTTTTTTTTTAAATCACTAAAGTCACAGTATGAACAGTCATAACATCCACTTTGACAGGTGATGCAGCTTAAAAACATTTGCATTTAGATAAAGGTATTTGTGGTCTTAACGGGTGGGATTTGCATCTATTCTTCCAGGAAAACACTTCCAGCTCTGTGAGATTACTGGTGTCTCTCATAAACAGTAGCTCAAGCTACAGTTTTAAAATGTAAGTTAAAAGAAATGAAAGCCCTGGCAAAAGCCTGTACTTCTACCAGTAATGAGCACCATTATGGATTTAGAGCTGATCGCTGTCCTGCTGTAGAGCCAGTCATTTTCTCTCCTCACCCTCTGTTCAGAGGGCGATTTGAACCTCCTTTGCAATTTCATTATCAAACTCTCAACTAAATATATCAGATCTCGACAAATGCCCTATACAAAATGGAAGATGGGCGGTATTTACAGAATTTCTAAACTTCTAAACAAGCTCAAATCTGAAATTTTTCCAGATTTTTCCATTTGGGAGTGAATGGGAGACAGAATTGTGCTGCCAAGAATCAGGTCTGACAAATAAGACAGCATTGTGTTCAATTCTCTTTCCCACGAAATCCAACCTACTTTTTCCATATCATTTACATAATACTTTCTTAATCCCCAAAAGGGATATGTATAACTGCAGCCTGAATCATTATTTTAAAGAAGCTACGACAGTTCAGCTGTGCTGAGTGGCATAGCCTGGGCTCTCAGCACAGGTAAAGTTTCTGCAGGATACACGAATAGGAGGACTTGATAGACATGAATTTCACACTTGGGGCCAATTCAAAAATATTTAGTTTCTAGCCTGTAGTGCAGATATGTTGTATTGGTACTATAAATAAAACCCGACTGATGATGTGGAGGCTGATTCTATAGTGTGAGAAACGCCTTTACATGCCACTAAATTTCTAGTCTTTGCAGACAAAAGGCAGCCGCAGGGCATGAGTGCTACAAAGCTACAAACCGAGGTAATGCCAAGTTCAAATCCTGCGTAGCAAAATATGGTTGCCTTCGTACACTACAGGACATTGAAGCTTTCTCTGGTGTAAGTGGAACATTGTAATTGGCATCCATGAAACTATAAACTAAATTTGTATCGAAATTGAAATACCATGAAAGAGGAATTAATCACATACAAATAAGTTAGCTTTTTATCACCAACAATGACACTGGATTCAATCATGTGACAAGCTTGTAACGTACCACTCTGCAAGAAAAATGCTAACATAATTTTGACTAGAATTAAGCCTTTTTAGATATCACAAAAAAGGTATTTAATCTGGAATTTCAGACACCAGCTCAGTCTCCTTGTACTTGTCCAAGAAAAGGTCACTTTAGGAAACCCAGCAGCTGATGTCACGTGATTCTGAGTGGCTCTGCTACACCTCAGACATTATACAATTAAAGATTAGATACAAACAGTTGGAGTAACAGACATTTTTCAGGAAGATTAATCAGATCAAAAACTCAAACATAAAATAAAATACAATAAAATGTGTCCAAAATCCTGTTACCCTGGTGCAGACTCTTTGTCATCATAAAACTCGACACAACCCTCAAGGACAACATTTTACAAATGTAGTTTTAAGATAAATGTGTCTCATCCTCTAAAATCAAAAATGATAATTGTTCATTTGCTGAGGAAGTGTTAGAAACTGTTTATTTTTATTCCACTGGCTCATGTCTTGATTCATCAGTATAAGCTAATCATCCTTATTTTTTCTTGTTCACTCAGACTCTTTTCCTTGACTCTCAAACTGTTATAAAACCACTCAGTATGCACCTTCTACAGAAATTATGTTCTTATACGCTCTGGGGTCACTTAACAAAAGCCAAAGATAAGTATGTTCTCAAATAAAGTGAAGAACATCTTTTGATACAGCGTCCTTGAAAGCTGCAGAAAGGAATAATTTGTACAGAGAAAAAAGGAAAAGAAAACACCTCATAACTTGTTTGTCACTAGTGATGGATGGACAGTGAAAGCTTTCTTGTCTGTTTTGCTTTCTTTTTTTTCCTTTTATAAATTAAACTAGTCAGTCATCTTCCTTGCCTGTGCTGAATGCAGATTCACCCGGGGTTTTATTATCTGATATTTAGAAAAGGAAATCAGCATCTTATAGATATATACACTGATGCATATTTAAAATATTTCAGGTTATTTACAATGCGAGGGAATGAATATGCATGTTGGTGTGTAAGCAGTAATGCATGAAATTCAGTGAGACAGTGTAATTTATCATCAAACAGGATGGAAAAAAGTGGGTATAGATGTGAGTGTCTGGGTGCTTGTCTTTGACAGAGACAGGAGTGTAATAACATCATACCAAAGAACTTTAGAAAAACTCCCACACACAGAATCTCATATCTTTGAGCTGTTTTTTCCTTACTGCTTCTACAGTGCAATTCCTGCTCTTGTTCCCACCCACCTTTGCAAACTTTTCAGATTAACATTTTTTACGATAGAAAATAAAGAAATTGCACAGAGTGAGACATTTTACTCTCTTTCTCATGGACGTAAAGACGGGCTGAGGTCAAACAATCCAAAAAAAAAGAAAGAAAAAAAAAGGCACAACAGATAGTGGAGCAGTTTGAGATTAATGCTGATCATGATGAATCTGTGAGGACTTTGAAGAGCCCATTAACCATTTTACATTATTTCATGAAAGAAAGTTAGATAAGAAATAATCGTATGTCTCTGGAACTGCTGCACGGACTCAAAGACACACAGAAATCACTGTGATCAATGCCCCTGCCATTCACCAACAGCTGAAAGCTCAGGAGAGCAGCTTGTTATTTAAATCAGTCCTTGGGATGGACAAACTTCCTCTCCGACGGCTTTTTTTTTTCTACTTTCTTTCCCTGACTTAATTTGATTTTGCAAAAACACTATGGCCTGCAGACTTATTTTAAAATCAAGCTTTCATACCCGGTTAGCTTCTCTGCTGGGCAATTGTTTCCCGCACTGACAGACTATAAGGCTGCAGCCTTCTAAAATAGAGCTGCTCACAAACTGCTGCTGAGAGCCAAAGACAGCCATTCTCACAATGCATGCATCCAGGTCCACACAAGCACTTAAAGAATGTTATCATTTACATATTTATCATAAGAAAGTAAGCTTAGCTCAAGGAATAAATCAAACAGGAGCTTATTTAGGCCAAACATTATTGCTCTATCTTTAATGTTTCTTTATTATCACTCATTTTCCTCATCTCTCCAACAAATCCTTTATTCTGTTTCTTCATGGTTTTGTATTTTTTCCATTTTTCCTCTCTTTCTATCTCATTCTTGATCTCTGTCTCTGACTACATCTCTCT
Source organism: Menidia beryllina (assembly GCA_013363375.1). Taxonomy (NCBI): domain Eukaryota; kingdom Metazoa; phylum Chordata; class Actinopteri; order Atheriniformes; family Atherinopsidae; genus Menidia; species Menidia beryllina. Next base: position 2,399,452 of record JABUIW010000245.1, on the reverse strand, counting down.
CCTGCGGGAGTCCTGCTAATACTCTGTAATTATGCTGCTGATTAAGCACACATTCTGACTTTATGGTGAGTTACTGGGTGAAAAAAAGTCATCTCAGAGCTGGAATCATGCAAAAATCTTCTAATTCTGAACCATATCTTGAAAGTTTTGAGAGTTAGAGCAGTTGCCATGAATTATGTAAATATGTTACAAGGCTTGAGGCAAATACCGGCGATAAGATGAAATTTAGCTTGGCTTTGAGGTCTAAGCTTTGTAGTTTTACATGCATAACCCAACTGTCATGAGATCAAAATAAAACATACTGTATGGTTGAATACAAGAAGTTTCACAATTATTTGTGGGGGTGGTTTTATGCACTTCTAAAATAAAAATAAACATATTTCTGCAAATCAATTTACAAAATTGGTGATATTTTTTCATATCATAATATCTTATATGATGAACCTTCCAAATACAGTATATGTTTGAACTTCTACAAATCCTGCAGTTATAAACTGTCTTATTCTTGATATTTATAGACCTTTGTGCAATTCATCAGTGAGACCTTTAGCACTGCATAGAATCTCATAAGAGCATTTCAATATGAGTTTAAACTTATGCCATGCATCATTGTAGCCTCCCTGTTTCATAATGCATAGAGGAAAAGGTTAGAAAATCTTGATTTCTGGTCATAAGGAGCCTTGTATCTTTGTATCCTTCTATTCTCTATGGAATGTGTAGGAGAAAACTCACCAGTATATTACAGTTCTTTAGTGGAATCATTATTGGCAAAATTGGAAGAAAAAATAAAGTTTAAAAAATGCGAGACGATAAAATAGGGTCTAATTCATTACTTTTAGCTTTACTCACACAGCCGGTTTAATTTGACTAGAGCTTATTGTGTCTATTTTTAAGTGTCAGTCAAACTGGAATGGGTGTATTATGGCATATAGCATAGTGTGCAGCATTCACACTTAACAATATCTACCATTGGCACAGTAGTCAGAATGCTGCTGAAATTGCACATTTTATTACCCTCAACTGAAATGAGAAATTGGGTGGACCCTTGAACCATCATTCACTGCTCCAAATAAGGCTGATGATTGGATGTTACACTATGACAGACACAGTGTGATCTGAACAGAAACCAGTGGCAGAGGTTCCTTTCCACCCTACTTTCTCGCTACAGTATTCAGCATGACACATGCTCACCATGGTATTTTACCGTGCAGGAGCTTGTCCAACACATTCCAAAGATCTCAATGGGTGTTGGAGTATGTGTTATGCGGTGGCTTATCGATGTGTAAAAACAATATCCCATGCATCCTGTAACATCATTTTAAAGTCAAAGCCAAATATTCCAGTGCCATGAATATAATCCATTTTTGGAAAGTTGTTCAGTATACTCAGGTAGTTTATTTGCTTTGTCACATAATGAAGCAGCTCCAGATTCCAAATCTGCCCACATAGGCTCTTTTTGCCTTGATACACCACACAGTCCAGACCAGGGCAAATCTGAACTCCAGACACCTCACAATCTCCTGACAATCCAGATGCATGTGTCCATGGTAGACAGAAGCCTGTGTCTTAAATTGCTGCACAAGAGTCTATTCTAATCTGCACATAGAAATGCTTTAACCACCCATAGACCATGCCTTTTTCCCCTTATTTTTCAATTGATTCCACAAAGATAATTATTACTCATCAAAACCATATCTTAACTAAAGATCATGGGTCAGTGGCTTGGTCCCAATTTGAGTAATTTTTTGCCATCTCCTTGGTCATCCGTTTACTTATTGTAGAACGATATCATAAAACAGGATAGCAAAATCTAAGGACATACCTTCCCAAATTGTTGTATAAAGGAGAGAGAAGCTGCTCACACCATCAGCTAGGGATTAATGGAAGCATATTAACCAGTACAGTAATTTTACATGGTAGGGTCATACCAATTTCCTTAGCTAAACACAGGTAGGGACTTTTTATTTTCAGCCAGGCAGTGCTCCGACAGTCTGCAGAGGTGCATGCTGTTGGCTTTAAATGGTCAGTCAATGGCTAATCATGACTCACTGCTCTCCAGTGGCCCACTGTGTGAAACAGGAAAGTATGCAGCCTTTTGGGGTATGACAAATGTGGAACTTAATTTTATGGGAACATAATAAAACAAGACCTTACACTGATAAGGCTATTCATGATGCCAAATAAAAGAGTATTCTGGGAAAAACAAACATGTCACAGTTGTCCAGATAGCTTAGAAATAGGGTCATTTAACATTGAAATACCACTAAATGTTCTTCCGTCTCAGGAAGATTTTTTTTTATCCAGTGCTTGTAAAAGCAATGATTGAACATACATGTGTGTAATGCAGTAAGACCTAAGAATTGTCCAGTGAATGATATCTGAAATACGTGATGGTGTGTTTATGTAACCATGTTCCCCCCGCTATTTACACACCACCAAATAATTCACTTTGTTCTCAAGAAAATAATTTTCCCAAGTATTTTATTTCTAGCTATTTCGGATTAACTCCTGACTGAAATCATTTAAAATGCTGCAGGAAAATTACAGGTCTCACCACTGAAACCAAATACTTTGAGAACATGGTCCAAAAAGTCAATGTATAATTTCAAATGCAGTCAGTTTTGCTGCAATGTATCTGCAATCGAAACAACATTTAGCAAACAGAACAGTAAGCAAGTAATGAGGTCTGGCAGAAGCTATGTCGCCATGATCAAATCTTGTTTGGAAAAAAGTCAGCAGCATGAAGCAGTTTATGAGCTAATTACACATCTCAGTGCTAACCAACAGGCACACACTGTATATAGAACAACAAAGAATAATTTTGAAGGGTTAAGAAACTAGTGGCCCACATGCCGAACTATAGAACCAAATCTGTGTCAGTGCTAATTAACTGGAATTAGTCAACTGAATTAATTAATCATTTACTGATTATTGTTTTATTACTCCCGGAGTCCTATCAGAGTCTAAAGTTACTTCAACCGGAATCCACTGTGTTATCCTAAGTTAAAGTTACTATGTGAACGCTTTAAGTATATATTTTAGGTCTAACTTTATTCACAGTAAAACATAAATAAACAACAATAAGAAATCTTGAATCAAAGCAGCTTGGACAACTGTAAACATCTGGAATCTGAGGTGACTAGCCACTGGACCCGATACAGGAGGACATGTTCACAGGTATTCTTCATAGAGCTTCAACCTGTCAACGGCAAGCTGTGTTCACACAAAATTATTTCTGAGAGGCCCTATATGAGGGGATATCCCTGACAGACTCATGGCGTTTTTCAGTGTCTCTTCTACAGAAAACATGTTATTTCATTGATGGAATGTCAAGTGTATACAGTTTAGGAAAGTTGTTACTCCCCAATTTGTAGGCAGTATTTTGCAGATTGAACCGTTGTCTTGAAAGAAACTTTGCCTCCCTCATTGTGTAACTAACCTCTTGTCAGCTTACTTAATTAGCTGCAATATGTTCTTCCAGCTGTTTATTTTCAGTACCACTTACATCTCCTTTACTTACATTATAAAAATGGTTAGTTTACGGAAAACAGGAATAAAGTGACAGGCTGGATGATGATGTGTTCTTAACCCTTCAATGCCTACATTTGTGACAATCCACTTACATGCATAATTCCAATGCATGTTTAATACGTACCTATGATTATTTGTTATCTACATATGATGATAAAGAGTGCACACATGTCCTCACACATCTTCCAGTTAAAAAAAAAACCCTACATTTATAAAACAGCAGAAAATGTACACCTCTCACTTTATCAATATCTCTGCCACTAACAAGTGCACACACACTGTTAAACAAAGCATTCCTGTGTTCATGCACTTTCTCTTTGTATGACACACAAGGGCACGTGTAGTCCCCTGGGGGTTTGGATCACATATCATCATGTTCAGTCAGCCTCAGCACTCTGTTTCATGAAAGACTCCAGTTTTGTTCCAGCATGTCACAAACCATGTTTTAGTGCAATGTGGTTTCCCATGTAAGCACAAGGAGGATTCTACAGTCATTCCCTGCCTCTGTATCGTATGACTAAATGTGTCTTTAAGGGGTTTTGGCATTTCTCTGTTCTTTGCCTTTGTTACCATGTTGTAGAGGTTGCTTGAACATCTATTCATATGTTAATGTGAATGCATTGTTTCTTTCGACTTTGTGGGTTAAACATTCTGTCAAGATTGAATAAATGGGGAGGACCTGAATTTCTAGACATTGTAATCTAAGATGAATAGTTTCCTCAATTTTCTGTGAAGTGTTTGAAGTTTGTGCAAAAGGGAAAAAGGAGTGGCAGACTTAAAAGAATATTATAGTATGGAATGATTTGGGCTTGCAAAAAGAAAAAAGTAAGACAAGAGGGGGGATTTGGGGAAGATTGCTGCAAGAGAACAGGGGTGAGAGCATGTAAACAACGTACGGATGAATAAGCAAAAGCCATGCGGAAAGCAGGAGACACCTCAGAAAACAACGAACAGATGGAGTTTCAAAGATGCTGGATGAAAGGAAGGTTGGAGAACGGGCGAGAGCAAAAAGAAAAAATGTAGGTCTAACATTTCCAAAGATAATGAGACATTTGTGGTCTGGCTTGTTGTGGTTGAGCGGCCACAGTCACATAGATTTTTTGTTAGAGTCCACATGATGAAGCTGTGCTAAAATGATGAGGCGTTAACGTCATTTGAAACGTACAGAGTGTGTTCTCGAGGTGATGGATTGTCTGCGAATAAGAAAAATTATTTTTGTTATGTATATCCTTGAGATCAGTTTAAAATAAGATATCAATTAAGACATTTTCTAACCACTTTGGGAGACATTTTCAAGATCAGTGGTTCCAGTGTTATTATAACCAAATGAATAACTTGCCTTACTTACCTTAAATTAAACTGTTCTACACATTTGGTTTAAGAGTGTCATATGATCATATCAGATTGGTTACATCGCTAAAGATAAGGACAAAGAACAAATGTTATCATGATTATACAGAACACTAAGTGTTAAATGAATGGTAAAAGCTTGTCAAATGAGTAGTTTGTTACTGTGTTCGCTTTCTCCTAGATTCACCACAAAGGAAAAGCTATTCAACATAGCCAAAGATAAATCCTTAGGGGAAAAGACAGATGGCAGAGTTTCACATACCCATCTGAGATTAAAGACATTCCCATTGGAACAGAGGGACTTCTACCTGAAACGCATTGAAAAACATGACCAAGGACATCACTGTCACCGTGGCGTTTGCTCATGCAGGCAGATATATCTAAAAACCCATTTCAAGATAAGCAATCTCTAAAGATCAAAAAGGGTAAGAAATAATGACCAAACCAAACCAATTAGGAAGCGTAAAAAGTATTTAGAGCACCTACATGGATGCTTGGAGGTGACTACTTGGTTCTGGTGTGGAAACAGTATGGGCTGGATTTTCCCATTGCGGAAAAACTCCTTGAATCTGTTTTTCACATGGGGAGAGAGACAAATATACCAATTGAAGCTTCTTCTATGTCAGTGCTAGCACAGTTTAAGTCCATTGTTACTGGGCCATCCTTATTTCAACCCTCAGCAGTTAGTTTCCTTCTGATGGTGGCTGGCTGGCTGCAGACAAGTGTGGGAAATATCAGCTCAGAATGAGCCTCTACCTTTTCATGTAGAAACTTTCACAGGAAATAACCACTTTGAACTGAAGTTATTTTAAAAGAGAAATGGATGCTGTAAATTTAAATACATACTGTTCCTGTTGGAACCAGCCAGTAAGGGTTGAACCTGATTCTGGCTCATAAAATGGTGCCGTCAATGCCAACTTCGCATGCCCACTGTAGTTTTTGAGGACCTGTCAGGAAAGCAATTTTTCAGCCTGAGAAGATTGAAAAATTGACAAATGTGGTTCTTAGGTTGTCATTAGTGTTGGTCCCACCCAAACGGGCTCCTCTGAGTTGTAGAGTGTGCCGAAGCCGTTGAGCAAAGTGCCTTTATCATGGCGCACCTGTGACACCTGCATGGTGACAGAAAGAGATCCCTCCCGTTCCCTCTCCGTCAGCAGCTTTCTCCCCACACTGCCAAGATGAATTATATGCATGGGAAAAACCGGTGCCATTGCTGATATTGTGTGTGTATCTGCTGCACAGAGGAGTTGGCTTTGGGGGGGGTTCTCCATGGATCTTAATTCAGGTATGTTTCTCACAGTGTAGCCTGCCTTTTCCATGAAAGGTGCATTTATCAAAGTGTGGTAAAGGTCTTTGTTCCTCAAAACAAAAGCCAAAGTACTCAATATTGTGCTGAAAACAGCATTTGCTGTTATGAATTGCTTCTGTGCTGAGTTTAAGGTAAAGCTGACGGACAATCCAAATGGCTGGAAAAGTCAAAGAAAATAGTAAGTGGCAAGGAATGGTTTCAGTCTGTGGGTGTTTTATCTTCTGATCCAAGAAATGTATCACCTTCTGTGTGACTGTGACATTCACAACCCATCATCAATAAGCTCGCTAAAGGAGTAAACTTACTATGTCTTGAAGTTCACAGTCACAACTATACACAAATCACCACGTGCACCTTCAATCTTAAAAATCTTAAATGGTAAACCAGTTACTTAATGATAGCTTATTTCTACATAGTGATTAAAGTTAATCATATTTATGTTAACATAGGGTTAACATAAGTCAACTTTACAGTCAGAATTGGCTGCTTCTTGCTTAATTTCATGAATAGGAGGCATATAGAAATATATATTTGAGTGTTGTGTGAACATATATTTTAGTGCACAAATCACAGTGTCAACCGTTACTTCATGAAAGAAAGAAAATACGTTTAAACTGCACTAGTATACTGTACAAAATCTGAGGAGAAATCGGAAAACATTGAGAATCAGCGAGGCAGAGTGTACTGTAGGGTGACAGCAAATGAGACAATTTAAAAATGGAAATGACAGAAGGTTCGAAGTCTTGGGTTTTTGAAAATGTCTATCTTGACAGTAGAAGAATAAAGTAAAAAGAGAGAAATGTGCTTACAGAGAAACTATGTGAAAGGGGATCTGAAGTCCCCTTTATTTCTTTAAAGGCGAAACAAACAAATCCTCTCATCAGGATAGCAAAAGGTGAAAATGGGGATGTCTTTGTTATGTAATCCACTGCTTGTGTTACTGCTTGTACATGTAAGTGTTCTTTCGTCTGCAAACTCAATCAGATGAATTGTTCTCAACTAACCCTTAACATCTGAAACATAGTGCCAAGACACAGCTCCTAAAGAGCCACAGCACCCTCTGTTGACTGTGACAGGAAATAGAATCCACTTCACCTTGGGCTGTTCACCAAACCAACAACATCACAGACCCCACCTTGCTGAGAGGTGATAAACCCCTGGACGAATATGTAACAGCTTCAGTTTGGACACTAAACCTTCCAGTTAGAAACACGATCTGAAATCGGGCAGAGTGAAATACATCAGCCTCTCCTCCGACTCCTGCCTTCAAACCCAAATCTTTTGACGCTGCATCATTTCCTGCGTCTTCCTCCCTCAGTCTATTCTTCTAATCTTCATTCCGTCTTCTTCCATCTTATCCTCAGCTCCCTGCGGGCTCTAACAGGATGAAGCATTTATCAGGGGACAGAACAGACGTTCTGTGAGGATAAGCAGACTCATCCAGAAACATTTTCATGCATCTTGTTCATAGGACTCATAGTGGGCCAGCGAGCCTGTAATTAATTAAAAGATATACATTAAAATCCTATTAGAACATTTATATTGCATTCAGACATTTTATTTTCTGTAAGACATTCTGTCAAAAATTAAGTTATGAGTTTTAGTTTTTTTAGTTATGTTGAAATTAAAGCTCTGCCTTCAATGCAATGAACCACAAGTAAATCTCTTGACTCCAGAGATATGTTTCAGTTGTTCCAAAATGCTATGGCCATAGTACTATAGGGTCCAGAGAGATCCTACCAGGGTTTCTTTCTTTACACGGGTTCCCTGTTAAGTCTGAGATAGACTCTAAAATATTTCTTCCAACATACAAAGCCCTTAATGGCCATCTTCTAATAATACGAAACATCTCATTATTCCTTTTCACCCCAGTTTCAAGTCTCCTGTGTTGTAGGATCAGATTTTTGGTTTGGCACAGAACACCGACACCCCTCTTCTCTTAAGGTGAAACTTAAAACTCTTTTGTACACTTATAACTATTTATTCATTAATTAAGTAATTTATTTATCTCATGTTTATTTTTATCTAAAGTCAGAAAACAAACAAATGTACAATTGGAAGCTTTCCAGAGTTGCATTTTAGACATTTGCGTTACAGCACTGACTGCTTAAACAGTCATGAGATTTTTCTCTGTTTGTTTTGGTGGAGGGAATAAAGGTGTATTTGAAGATGAGGCTCTTAAGGCAAACACACGTGCACACACTCAGACAGGCTGATTTCAGAGGGAGCGACTCCTTCCCCGGCTGACCGGTTACAGTGTGACAAGACTAATGTGTCAGAATGTTTGATCAGATAAAAAAAAAATTGACAACCATTAAGAAAATCAATAGTACTTTACCCACCGGACCGCACCGAAACATTCATGCAGAAATACTAACATCTTTGCCGCCGACAGGTATACAGCTCAGTGGTTCCATGTTGGCGCATACATTTCTGCCACGTTTCAAATTAAAATAAATAAAGTTAAAAAAGGCCAACAGCTGCCACCACCAAAGTCCTCCTTGAGCTCATTTAATCTATGATAAAGTTTTCTACTTCATCACACGACTTCTTCTGATGTTCAGTTTCCTCCATCATTTGTACAAATGTCATGCATATAATGTTATTTTCTCCTCTTCAGATAAATGCAGCTGTTCCCTGAAGTTATGTCAAAATGAAAGTGCCCTATTCACAATTTTCTTCCTGTGAACACAGAGAAGTTAATCATTTCATGACTATAGACATCAATTTGATTCGCTATCTCGTCTCCTTTCCCATCATCTGGGCCTCTGTCATTGCTTATTGCTTCACAGTGTTTGAAAACTTCAGACAACAACAGCATTATCTTTCACATAAGTCTCCAGCACCTTTTTATAGTGGTGCTCATTCTTTCTTCCCACAATTATTTTTCACTTTTGATTTATCAAACTCAAAGTTCACAATGCACAGCCAAAATGAACGAATAAAAAATAATGCTACAGTAGAGATGTATATATTCTGAGGCTAAATTAAAAGTGACGTCTTGTAAAAGCTTTGCATTGATTGTAATGTGAAGACATCTCACAACAACTATTCAGTTACAGTGGGTTGGCAGACACACACATGCACACGCTTAAAAAAAATGGGATGTAACCTGATAATTGGCAACAAGTATCAGTGGACTTGTTTTATCTAGGGGAGCATCCAATTTCTGTCTTTTCCTTGTTAAGTTAGGGGATTGAAAACGGCTCACATACCAAGGCTGAAACAGATGCTCTCGTTGCCTCTGCCAATTACTAGAAGCTTTCCTCTCTCCTTTCTGTTTAAAGGATTTCTCTCTGTAAGAGGAAGGAGACTAAAAGTCTGAGGGTCCAAGGCTAAGCTGACTGTTGAACTACTGACACCCACAACCTTTTCTTTGAATATGTGATGTGTTCTTATTAATTCTGATGATACACATGGAAGGTACAGTATGCTTCTTTATCAAAGACCAGATTCAATGAAGCACAGTCTCTTCTAACGTCCAAGGCCAGTGCTGATGCAAATAAAGAGTGGCAAGGCCAACGTATAGGCTATGCCAGCGTCAGAAGGGATGGGAACGAAAGGAAAATAAGTTTATGATTATAAAACGATAACAAAGATGCCCATTTTTTGTTTATAACATTATTCAATACAATGATTACTTTATTTAAAATTCACCATGCTCTTTTAAACTTATTTCTAACACGAGCGGAAACTTTCTAATATGATTGAATATAACAGTAACAGTAACAGTAACAGTGTGTAACTTATTTGAAAATTAGGGAAAATACTTTCTTTTCGGAGATTGAAGTCTGTGTTTTCAAAAAGACCAGCAGCAGTGTTTGTGGTTGGTCTTTTATTTATTCATGCATCTTTAAGACTGTTATTTCTGGTCAAAACTTGTTTTTTTTTTGTTGTTTTTTTTAAAGATCAGAGTTGCTGTCAGCAGCTCTTTGTAAGTAGACTAGACTGAAAGACTTAAGCGGGGATGTGAGAAATTTGTTGTTGTTGTTTGTTCTGTTTTTTTAATAGAAGCTGTGCCTTCTGCACTGCTCCTGCACAGCCCACAGCCTCTAACACTCTTTTCTTTCCTAAAGGTCATATAATCCCAAAACTTCGCCATGAAAGGGCAGAACCTTGCTATTTTAATTTTTCTTTTTTTTAAGGGGCTGTTCACACACATTTTTAAACTGCATTGCAAATGGTATTATCTATCGTAGATGTTTGTTTCATTAGTTCAACTTATCACATAATGAAAGGAAAACATTCTTTTTAATAATGTGGATAATTTAGAATTCATTATGTTCAATTAAGAAATTAGAAATGACTCTAGCCTATGATTTGTGTTAGCTCAAGAAAGTGAGACAAATAACTTGGCAGTCACTGATCTCCTAAAACTCATCTGTGTTCCTCAAAACTAAAGTTCTAATTTGTTACTGACATTAAAAAAGGCCTCTAATTACCTTAAAATGACTTGGCATTGAGTCTCTACCTACTTCCTAAGGTAGCAAGTGGGTATTTATGAATATGGTAATCTTGCTCCAAGTGCATCTCCACCCACCAGAAGATGACAGGTGGGTTCCACAGAATATATTAAACACTTTTAACATTAAGATATTTCATCCATAAATATTTTATCAAGAGAGTGATTCACAAGAAGGTGAAAGGCAATAATGTACCTGAACCCATGCTAATAGATCATGTTTTAATTATCAATTAACTTTTACTTTTACTTATTTCAATGCTCAAAAAGCCAAACCTGTATTACTGTATTTTACATAAAACGTTATTATGTGTACACACACACACACACACATACACACATACATACATATATATATATATATATACATACATATATATATATATATATATATATATATATATA